>MPNW01000863.1:13490-30274 GCA_011800805.1 Hirudo medicinalis
TACACAACCTAAGCCACTCTGAAACAAGTGTTAGAAAACCAAAATTAGCTTAAATCAAAATCTGCTTAAATCTTTTAAGCTATAAAATGACTTTAATTTGCAACATGATACCACAGCCATTCAGATGGCGACAAGAAAATGACACCAAAAATTAATTTGATCGACCACTTATCATTTAAGCCACTCCCAAGCAACCAGTAGAGAACTCCAATATGACAATACCATAATCAACACTCTAATCCTCTAACTCCCAACTAAGTTACAAACCCAAATCACACAAAAACAAGAATGCTGCAGCAGAACAGGAAATTATTCCTAAAATTCAACCCAGCAAATCCTCATTCTAGAGATTTCAAAAGCTTGCAATTTGCTAGGATTATTCTGAAAGAAAACAAGTACAGCTCTGGAAATTTATTTTCCTCAACATCTGATCAAGAGTGATTGAAGATAATCAGTCCTTCCACTTAGTACAGCCTCTGGGGCGGACCCATGGTGCTCTTGATGTATAGAGACCTGACGTTCTGCCAGTTCTTCTTGAGCAGGGAGACCAAGAAGTTGATGGACATTGTGACGTTGGAAGCCAGCTCTTCGGGGCTCATGTCAACGTGTCCGACAGCAACGGCCAAGCAGAGAACCTAACAACAGCATAACAAATGTGCTACCAGATGTGCTACAACTTATAATGCTAAAAGTAACTGACCTTCTTCATCTGGAACTTGATGGTGGCTTTAACTTCTTCGACCTTTCCAGTCATGGATTCACCATGGCTGATCATGGAAGGGAACTTTCCTGCCTTGTTCAAGCCTGGACCAAGGATACGGGGGATCTGCTTGATGAGGGAGTCAGAAGCAAGGAAAGCATCATACTTCTTGGCTGTCAACATAATTTCAGCAGTTTAAATGCATTCTTTTACAAAAAAAGATTTCTGCAAATGTTTAAGTAAGCTTACCCAGTTTCTTAATGAGCTTCTTGTTCTTGTTCAGCTTCTTCAGAGCCTCGGCATCCATACATTCGATGTTGTTGGCCTTGGCTTCATCGCAGTGCTGCTGGTCTCCCAAAACGCAGACGGCCATCTTGGGTCTGGGAACATTCCTGAGCCTCACGGTTCCAGAGAAACGCTTATCTTTCTGGGGATCATAGTTCTTCAGAGAGATCTGGAGCTCGACGGTTTCGACGAACTTCCTCTTCTTCTCTTGACTCTGAGTAAGGACAGCGTTGACGCCTTCCAACAAGGAATCTCTCGAGATCTTACTGTGTTAAAAAAATAATTTTGGAGTTTTTAAGTCCTCGTACAGAAATGCAATTTTAGGATGTAATTCTCGGCATTAATTAGATGCGATTTTAAAACTGGGTAATCCGAATGAGCACGCCGACCCACCTCATTTCGACCGACCGACAGCGGAAAAGGATGTGTTTACGTTATTAGATAGACAATGTCAGATTTATAAATCGTATTATCCTTAGCGAAATTTTCAAAATTATTAAATATTTTGTTATTGTAAATTTTTTAAATGAAAAAATATAATTTTTGTTTAGCTAAATATATTTTTATCACAAGTTTGTAAAAATGATGAACGATGACTGATGTTTTTTTTTAATTAGTTTTTAAGATTGATATAAATTATTTTAGTATTTTTTAATTTTAATATTTTAAATACATAAGAAAATGTTCTTTGTCTACAGTACAGTGCTGTATATTTTGTAAACCTCCAAGTTCTTTTTTCATATCTTTACATGTTTGTTTTTTTCATGTGTTATTTAGGTTAACGTGCAAGCACATATTTTAGGTTAATGTGCCTAAGTAATTGCTGAGTTGAATAATTCAATCAAGCTTGATTCAAAGTTTTGACAAGATCCATGTAATTTTGACATTCATGCAAGTTATGTGGTTCCTCAGGCTGAATGCCATTTACAAGTGGATATGGGAAGTCATTCAAGCTGTATTTAAGCTGTAAATCACCAGTTTTTGATATTTAATTGAGGCAGGCATGCAAATTAAAAAATTGTATGGCTTCAGTTAGAATAATGTGAAAATTATTTGTGAAATGGTATTATAAATTTAATAGAAAATGTGCAACTGGAAGAAAGTATTTTTCACTGTTTATTATATTTTGAGGTTTGGGAACTGAATAGAAATAAATACTTTGGTTCAGAAGCTCATTTTTAAGAATTGATGACCAGATGATTTAGTTATGGCAAATGTACTTCACAATTGTTAGACATCAAATCAGAAATAGGTTATAGATTCTGAAATCAGAATTAGTATCCTGAAAATGCTATCCAGAAATGTATAACAGACTCGGATTTTGGTTTAATAATTAGCTGGTGATACTAAATATTTAAAAGCAGTCAAATTATGAACCAAAATAGATATTTAATCAAATTAACATGGAGGTCAGCTCAGCGAATTACTATTGACCGTAAAAGAGTTTTAGTTTTTGTTATGCCCTTAGAGATGCTACGACCAATTCATTTTTTTAAACATTAAGCAGACACTAATAAATCATAAGTTTAATCAAAAATTGTTGACATCTGAAATATTTATTTTAGAAATCGGTCACGTTTATTGAACCATTAAAAATTTTATCAGGATTCCTGCATTTTGCTCAAATTCTGATTCAGAAAGAAGTTCGGAAATAAAATTTTAATTGAAGCCAGTTATTAGTATAATAAACAAATTCTTATAAATTTAAATGATCTCAAATCTCATGCTTTATGTTTTGTTCTTTGCTTTTGCTTTTCAAAACTCAACGTTCCTTCTAGGTCGGCGTCGGGCTTCATGTCAACCTGTGTGCTTTTTATGGTTGAGTTACTACAAATAGAAGCAATTTGCGCCACATCACTCATAATATAATAATATTGCTGGCTTTGGTCGGTAGCCCTTCTGTTAGATCCCTCACTCTCAGTAGTTTTTTTGTAATTCCACCCAGTTTAATTTTTATTATCAGCAGTTGCAATATTTTTTAAGCAAACAATATTTCACAAGTTTCAGCAGCTGTTACATTACAACTGCTTTTCAACATTGTAGAAAGGAGTATTTTGACATACATTGTATTTTTTTCTGACAAGTAAATGCCTCAATAACCAAATTAAATAAGAGATTTATTCTCCAAAAACTTAAATTAATCATATTAAACATGAATACAATCATGGTAAAACTGATGGAACATCCATCTTGAAGGATCTGTTCCCTGAGGTACCTAAAGAATAAACATAAAGAATGCATAAATTAACAGTTTATGGAATAGAAATAAAGATGAAAAATACATTCAATAGTTAGACAAGAAGAGATGAGTTCAAGTAGCTGTAAAAAACTTAAGTACTAGGTAACTTACAGCTTGAGAAGGTGGATATCCTCATTGGGGTATCTGGATTCGGACAAGCTCGTTGCAGTCGCCATGTGGGCAATTTCTGACATCTGGAAACACTGTATTAGCAACCTGGCAGAAATGAAACGCCTTTAGGTGATGGAAGGCTTTGGAGTAGGTACTGAAGCGCAGTACACCGGGACATTGGCAGCTGACACGCCACAGGTTAGTCTGTGGATTGTGAGATTTATGATGAGCCCCGAACTCTTCCATGCTTCTAAACTTCTTATTGCATGGCGTGCATTCCCATTTGCCGGGCTTTTCATCTCCATTGAAAGTAATTTCTCCATTGATGGCTTCAACGCCTTTTTTACTCACATTTTGTTGAAGTCCTCGTATAGTATCCATCTCGGATTCAACTCAGTTCTTACTTTACAAATTGTACTTTGTAAATTAACGCTTTGCAGATTCCACGACTTACTGCGTCGTACTAATTAAACCCGTCCAAAACTCGTCTGACTCTTTCGGGATTGGTTACTTGACCTGCCCACGCCGACTAAATGGGTGTGTCTCGTGTACGTGTGTACGTGCGCACGTGCACGGTCGTAGTTACACTTATTACTTTACGCCGTACTCTTCGATTGTTCCATCTCTCGTCAGGAACCGGCAGTTCACGCACGCTTGCCGCACACAGACTGTCGTTACAATTGGGCACTGACTAACCTATAGAACAATAGTTCCACAACAATACAAACCATCGGGAATGGCGGACTAATATTAAACAACGCAGCGTAAATAAAATGCGATGTTTTCTAATAAAATCGATCAAAACCAATTCGTTATTGCCATCTATAAAGTCCAGAGCCTAAAAAACATTGCACAAATGCAATTTTGACCGTCTTTCAGTGAATTAGATGACCACAGATTGATGAATTTTGCCTGACTAGTCTGGCGCGACTTCCTGGGGGTCATGAAGGTCTATATCAGCGTAAGTTAAAATATCGCGACATGCGCTTCGATTACTTTTCAAACGCATTACCAGATTATCTGCCCGAACACTGCTCTCTCTTTAATTTGGATTCGATGGACTTGCAACTACTAACTCTACAACCTTAGGATAATCGATTATACAATGCTGCATAGAGTTACTTTTAAGGTATGTCGACAAGAGTTGTAAAACAGTGTTTAATCGTCGTACACAAAAAACAAACTGCTAGGACCTCACTCCTTCCACACGAAGAGGTAACTGTTTATATTTTTCACCCTCATTAAACTCTCTCAATGTCCTCTCATTAAACTCCTGACAAAGGCATCAACTTCTTATTCATCTCTGTACTGAGCCTCATCCCAGAGGTTTTCTAGGTATTCCAGCATGGACTTGATGCCCCACCACTGCCACTGCTACCAGCACCATCCAAAATCTTTCCAACATTCTCATCCAGAAGAGGTCAAGAAGTTGGTTGGAACACATGGAGACAAGGCTGTTCCCATAGGCTCGGTCCATTGCCTGATGGAAATTGATCGAAAACAAATCCCTCTCGACAATGTCCACCATGATTTTCATCTGGCAGAACAGGTTGATTCTGTGCTGACTAACCACAGTGATTGCCAAAGGATCAGATGAGGAGGAAGAGGTGGAAGAAGCAGGATCAATGGCAGACGAGTCGCTGAGTCTGACACCACAGTTGTTCAAGAGCTGCCAGAGGACAGGATTAAGATGCCATTGAGAAATCATCAGAAGGACATCGGGTCACAACAACCATAACAACAGGTTAGCAACACTAAACAACTTAATGTAAACAGCTTTTGGTCATTAACTAGCCAGTATAGTAACCACAACCAGAACCAGGACCAGAACAATTTTGTTTTTGTTTTTTTTTTGCTCCTGAGAAGCTAGAAATGGCTATCATTCACCAGAAAGCTGTCGGTCTTGAGAAGGGCCACAAAATATCTAAGTTAAGCCACAAGAGGCCGTCAAGGTGAAAGGGGCAATCGACTAAGCACGCCAGGTTCGTCAGAAATCTGGTCAGGGATGTCTGTGGGTTCGCCCCATATGAGAAGCGTTCTATGGAGTTGTTGAAAGTCAGCAAGGATAAGCTCGATAATAAGCTTGATATGCTCTCAAGTTTGTCAAGAGGAGGCTTGGCACCCACATTAGAGGCAAGAGGAAGAGGGAAGAAATGAACACTGTCCTCCAGAAGATGAGGAAGACCCACGGCAAATGATTGGACCATGCTTTTGCATTCGTCCAAATAAAAACTGAGTCCAAAAAAAAAACGATGATGATGATGATGATGACTCACTTGAGAGCCACCAATTTGCTGGCGTGGTGGATTTCAATCCCTGAGGCTGTCGTCTGAGGTAGATTATTACTCGTCATATTATTACTACTGTTATGATATCACTACTGCTGTCAACACATCATCACTACTACTGTTGTTGTCGTCATTATTTTCATTTACAATCACAAGTATAATGCCTGAGGATCTTTTGTTAACAAAAAGTTGCCACTTTGAGATCAACAGCAGCCTCATTAGCAGTAGTAATCGTCATCATCACTGTATTTTGTATTTTGGCCCATCTTTAGAGTGCCTTATGCATCCGAATGGGATGTGAGGACACTTTTTAGTTGATCTACCATTTATATAGCGCCCCTACCCCTTGGATGCTCCCTGGCGGTGCAGGCTGGGTTGCAAACACGACACATCACGACTGTTGCTATTACGACCGCATGCAGGAATGCAACCCATTCGGCCAACCTGCATGCCTTTTTTTAAGTGCTTAACTTCTCAAACGCATTACCTTAACTTCCACAACTACTATCATAATAAAGCAATCACCTGGAATATGTGGGAAACCTTCTCTTTCCGTCTCCCTCGTTGGTGGTCAGTGATGAAACTTCGGCAGGCGTCCGAGCTCCATTGCTGCCGGCATCGTTACTGGCACTGGTGCCGGCAGCTTCATGCACCATCACCACCACCATCATCATCATCATCATCATCATCACCATCATCACCATCATCATCATCATCATCAGGTACTTATCAGCCTCCTGCTCCTTACTGGAGCTCCTAGCATCTCTAGAGGTGAGGATGGGTCTGCCAAATGTCAGCTGAAACTGCTTCCTTTGTGGGTTCAATGAAAACATTTACAATCAAAATGTTTGCGAGCGCCAACACGACATTAGGTGAAATAATCACCTCAGATGTCAAAGGTCGAGTGAAAATACTTCCTTAAGTTAGATAATTAATTAAACCCATTCCAAGTCAAACAAGAAGAAGATTTCGACCACCCAACATGAACATGGCTTCAAACATTTCCAAGAAACTCGTATAAAAATCCACCAAGCTCACCATCGATCCAGTACATGGTTCTTGACTATCTTCGTGCTCGGACAGGGCGTCCGATCCTTGTGGTGCTCGACCACTTGCAAAAGGACTTCAGCCTGTCCTTTCCTGCAGTTGCGAGTTTTCTTCCATCTTGAGGCAGTCCATGAGAGGTCGAATTACTGGGTTCAAGGAGTCCGGGTAAGACCTCAGTTTGACCAATGCCGACGCTATGCTGCACTGTACCCTAAGGTGGAGAAAATGGATAAACAGAATTGGGTTCCTTGTCACAAACCATGTTCATTGAGAATAACTTCAAGTGCATAACAGTTTGCCGACCTATCGGAATGTCTTTCTGTGCAGTGACCTGTGACAGGTTGGCCTCGAGCTCATCCTTCTGCTTCTGATAGGCCAATTCTTGTTGACCGGTGAGACCACAGATCTATTCCAAGGTGAGCAGGGTGCTGCAAAGAATGACATAGTTGGTGTCTCCAGGCTAGACCTCACTTGCACATCTGAGTCACACCTACCCAACATCACTGAAGGGCTTTTTCAGAACTGCCCCTCCCCCCCCATGATATCAGCGACACCAGGAAAGCTCGACACTCGGTCTGGAGACGGGTGAACTCGGAAGAGATCTCGTCATAGTACAGAATGTCCCATTGTACAGAATGTCACATTGGCATGTCTTCAGTCTCTCTCTATCAGTAATTGCAGATGCTCGCACTGCAGACTTTGAAAAGTCATCAAGGCTCTAAAATCGACATTTGTAAATTTATTAGTCATTAACATTAATTTTCAGTAAAATTCTCATAAAATAATTGCAACTATCATCATCATCATCATCATCATCATCATCATCATCATCATCATCATCATCATCATCATCACGTTCAACCAATCAAAAAAGACCCAAGCTGACAATATCTCTATAGGCCAACTTTGTCCACTCCTTGACAACCCAGGCAGCTGTCATTCTCTGGACAGCAGACTTGGAGTTGAGGTAGACTTGGAATAATATCCCGAGGTCATTAGCCACGGCATCCAAGTACCCTGCCCCGGCGGTACCGGGGTCGACGAGAGTCGAGGATTGCTTCGAATCGAGTTCCTCCTTCGTCTCCGCTTTGACGTCCGACAGTTTCTTTCTGTCGGCTATCTTGTGGCAGAGTTGTCCGAGGAGCCTGAAGGAAGTTGAAAGTTGAGCAGATCTCAAAGGTAGTTGCCTTCACCATCATCATCATCATCATCACCTCTGTAAATCCATTTTCAACATCATCATCACCATCACCAGCAACATACCGGGCCACTTACAATATTGTAATAGTAGTAATGATGTATGTTGATATTGTTACTATTACTGTCAATTACTGTCAACTATTACTATTATTGTCAATATTACTATTATGTACAGATGGTACTAATAATAATAACCACAATAATTAATAAATTTATATTATGCGATAATATCAATATGTAGACCATGGACACAAATGCAGATCACAGACAAACAACACATTACCACATTTCAGCATTTAAAACAAATCATATATCATCACCTTCAAAAAGGAGTTGTCATTGGCAGCCTGATCCCCACCTTTGGAAGGGAGGATGAGAAGGAAGATTCGATCAAGGGGGAAGCAGGAGGGCTGCATGGAGAGGCACATCCAGCTGCTGAAGTATGGCACCACGGATGACACCAGGTCGGGCACGTCTGCACAAGACAGCAACGAAGACCAGACCTGAGCAGGGCAAGGGTAATTTGGGGAACATTGTTTATGTCTCGGTCATTAACATAATATTAATAGTCGAATAATATTTGGGCAGCCTCAAAAATCACAACAAGGGCTCTCATTTACCTGGCAGACCAGTTCCAATATGGAAGGTTTGTGCTCGATGATGCTTCTCTGGAAAACCAGCTTCAACATGCTCGACAAGATTGGGCGGAGCCAGTGGCATGAGGTATTCTGATTTTTCAAAAGTAAAGGGCACTGAACTTAAGTCTGTAACCTAGGTCATCAATTTCAATCAGATGTAGGTAGGCATTTTCAACTTCCATGGCTAAGGACTTCTGGAGAAGGGTGTTGAGGGTGAGAAGTTTAGCCCTCCTGACAGAGGAGATGTTGTGTCTGGGCTTGGGCCAGGATGGGGCATGAGGGTACTGAGTAGCTCGTTTTGGCGCCTGAGGCTGGATGACCTCCAATAACATTGTCAATACATCAACTTGTGATGTAATTACAAACTATATTTTTGATTGTTTGATTATCTTCATCCATCATCATCACCTGGGCAGGGGTCATGGTGACTTAATCTCAAATCACAGGTTTATAAACTTCTGACAATATTGCAAGCATGATTTCCATAAAATTCATAAGTGAATTATGAATAAATTACAACTTAATTAATGAATATTAATGTGCTTCAAATGATCCTTCCTTTTGGAATGCCAGGCAGATTCCATTGCTCCATGTTCTTTATGATCGCCTCCACGGCCTGACCGGCAGCCACCCTCGTCTCCCATTGGCTATTCATAAGGTAGGCATGTACCTAAGCATTTATTGGTGGTCATGCCAAACATTACTATTGGCTAATAGCAACGTTACAATTATATGAACATTATTAATGTTATATTACCAATATTTTATTAATATTAATTAGCAAATATATATCAATGTTTCTCTATTACTTACGTCATAAGGACCCTTGACGACAGAGCTCACGATGGACAACCTCATCGACCTGGATTCAGACAAGGGAGAGCAACCGGGACCTTCCAACGTCACAGAAGTCAACCTACCGAAGTTCTTCATCGCCAACCCGGCTCTCTGGTTTGCCAAGCGGAAGCAATGTTCCAGGCCAAGAGAGTGAAGAGCGACCTGACACGGTACACATATATCGTCGAACACATTCTGATGACGGTGGCAACGCTGGTCCGGTAGCTTTTAATCAACCCCTTGGGGATCCAGCAGGCACTGGATTCACAAGATGGCCAGTCGCCATTCCACTTCCAGACACATCAATGGAGACAGTCATGAGGTCCTTGATCTCTGGATGGGTAGCCAGCTTGGGAGTGCCGGAGACCATCACAACTAACAGGTGAAGCCAATTCTCGTCCCGCCTTTTCCATCAGGTAAGTAAGCTATTCAGGATTCACCATATTCCCACAACAGCTTACCACCCCGCAGCAAATGGAATGGTCGAACGCTTCCACCGGCAACTCAAGGCGGCACTCATCGCGCGCAACTCCACCGATGCTTGGACCGATCTCCTGCCCATGGTTCTACTTGGAATCCGTGCGACCGTCAAAGAGGATCTCCAGTGCTCACCTGCCGAGCTCGTTTACGGCGCACCTCTGAAACTACCAGGAGAGCTTCCAACATCGGACAACGCCAGCCCGCCGATCGGATGCCCCAGTTTCGCGGATCATCTTCGAGAGCAAATGCAAGGTCTCAAGTCCAGACAGTCTAGACTGTCAGCAACATCAGCCCCTGATCTTTGGATCACTGGGGTATCTCGGGAGCCCGTCTAATCCGCATAAGCATTAATTTGACCAATGAAATAGATTGCCTACTATTAATTAGCAGGGCCAACAATGCAATACTAAAACCAACTAATCTTAAGACGACATCACATACAAAAACACACACAATACCCCCCAAATCAAGAAACAATAACATATAAAATGAATAATGCATTTATTGCGTTACAACTGCAGCACGAGATCATGGTTGAAAGCGAACCCAAGCCGCCATCGCATGGCCAAGCAATGGCTGACAACTGATCAAGGTGAATATCAGCTTCAGAAATTGTTTACTTTTCAAGGTTTGAAAGCATACATAGCAATGAAATCAAGCCCCCTATAAATAGGGATAATTTAATGAGCTATATTTTTTTTTAATTTTCATATCTTGCAACTATTCACCGTTTCAGAATCACCATGCAGATGTGTAAATTACATAATCTAGCATGGTCCCAATCATGATCGTGAGATGTGCAGGGATGTATACATGTTTACATGAAATCGCTTTCCGCCTTTATATTTCAAACTCCTTGTGAAATTAAAAGCAGTAGAAGCTCCATTGCGCCAAACTAATATACTGTTGTTTGGTAAAACTACCGAATATGGCGCTAATTAATATTTATAAGAATAAACTCCGCCCACCAAGTGACTAAAAGCGAATGTTTAGTTCATAAATAAAACAAATTGAGTCGAAATACGAATTAAACAACATATCGTGCTTATATAGGTAATTAGGGTAGCCCTTAAAAGGACTCATTCAGACTGGGTAATATTCCAGGATGAGTTCCAAGGTACGCTTGAGGCATGAGTGAATAAATCTCCCAAGTATCCTGTGCCAAAGAAAATCATCTATCTAAGAAGTAATAACCTCATATGAAGTACCTCGCAATCTTAACTACTTTAAGTTGCTTCCTTTTTTGCGTAAGTTGTTTTATGATGGCAAAAAGCCTTTCGGTAAAAATTCTAAAAAGTCATAAAATAGAGTTGCTTTTAATCATTTTGTGGGCGGAGTTTATTTTATTGTGAATATTAATAATGGCGGATTCGCCGGTTCTACAGTTATTTCTCAGATCTGAAAATTTAATAATCAGAAATTAAATAAAGTTTTCCTTTGTATTCGAAGACTGTAAAACTGTAGAAGCTGCCGTTCATAACAAAATAAACTCCATGCATCAAATGATTAAAAGCATTTTTTTTCTATATAAATAAATTAAATGCATGTATTTTATGTTTGATATTAAAGATTTTTATTTAATCAAAAGTTATTAAGCATAATCTTGTTTAACATTAAAGGGCTCTCAAAATGTCGAACGAATTTATCTCTACTTCTCAAAATTAATTTAGGAAATTGATTTCAAATCTACCAAATCATCGAAAAATAACTTTGGTTAATCCCTCTATGTAAATCCGGAGCTAAAGAACGCTTTATAACTCGTAAAGAACAACGTGTATTATTTTCGCACTTCTTTAATTTGTGCAATTGAATAATATAATAATATTGTTTTATAAAGCATATATTTTGTTATTGTCAGAGATGATTTGACATGTTTTGAGCCAATTGATATCAGTGATGTGGGGTTTTTCTAAGTATCGTGGGGTACCTTTGACTTAATAATAATAATAGTTAATTTATAATGTTCCATTTGCATAGCATCAGAGGCGCCTTGTGTCTTCATTAGTTTCATGTTGGTGTCCTGAAGAGGTGGGTCTTCAGATGATGTTTGAAGAGCTCCAGGGATGGTTGATCTCTTACTTTGGGAGGTAAGGCATTCCAGACAGCAGGAGAGGCACATGAGAAGCCTCTGTTGATGTGGGATGATTTGTGAGCTGGTTGGTGTAGTTGAATGGTGGAAGATGAGCGAAGACCAGATGTATGGCGGCAGAAAAGGAGGTGTTGGAGATAGGGTGGATTGGATGTCGCAAGAGTTTGATATGTCATGAGGGCGATTTTGAAGATGATGCGATTATGAATTGGGAGCCAGTGCAATTTCTTCAGGCAGTCAGTGCTATTGAAGACAGGGTTAAGAAGGACAAGTTTAGCGAGTGAACTGCTGAGAACCGTCCGATGTAATCCAGCCGCCCGGTCTCGAACGAACGAATTCGTATAATTCAAACGGTGTGGTTATCGCTGTCTTGGGGATGTCCTCTTCTGCAATCGGAATGTGATGACATGCCCTCACCAGATCATTTCTAGAGAACACCTTGGTGTTAGTCAGACAGTTGGCAAAATCTTGAATGTGAGGTATCGAATACCTGTCTGGGACCATCCGGGTCAAAGCTCTGTAACCCCCACAGGGTCTCCAATTTCCTGAAGCCTTTGGAACCATATGCAGGGGTGACGACCGTGGGCTGGAAGAGGGGCGGATGATTCCCAACTGGAGCATATGCTCGAACTCAGCCTTGGTGATTTTGAACTTGTCGGGATGAAGTCGTCATGGCTTTGAGCAAACTGACAGGCCGTTTGTAACAATGTGATGCTTGATATGGTGTGTGACATTGTCACTGAAGTCAGGTGGCCAACTCAGCGACAGTTCAATCAGCTTAGCAATGTGAATGTTTGATGATCGTGGAAGATGAATATGTGCAATGTGCTGATTGAGCAGATGACTGACAAGGACGTCCCGCTGAAAATCAACTTCTTGTTGGTCATGTCAACGTTGAGTATACAAGAAATATGCTCCAATTATTGGTGGCTGCACATCGGCAACGACGAAAATCCACTGGAACGACGTTAATCCTAAATCTAATGTCAAGGATCTTTGACTGTAGGTCCCGATCATCGTGCCGTCTGCAGAGTGTGGCGTGAATGGCGATGGCTTGAGAATGTGGAGATGAGATATAACGCTGACCTCTGAACCTGTGTCAACTAGAACCTTCATGCCGTTGGAAGGGTCATCAACATAGAACGAGCAACTTATTTGATTCTGGCCAGAGGCAGCCGTTGCCACTACTGCCTGCTTTTAACAGCTTCTGTTGGAATGCACAGGGTTGTTCACACCGTTTAGCCTTCTCTTGATGTGTCTCGTGATACCAACAAATCCCTCGTGAATTGTGGTTTCTGGATGGGGATCATGCTCTTGACTGAAAACATAGAGTTTTAAAACAAGCAAAGCGATAAAAGCAAGACAATCAATTTGAATATAAAAATCAGAAGCATTAAATTAAATTGCTGCAAGAAATAATATAAACACAAATTCCTACCTGGGTTATGCGTTTGTCAAGTAAGCAGTGATCAGTGTATAATTTTCTAAATTAAACACAGCTAAATCAATGTGGTAAACTTTAATTTGATTTTAATATTCAAGTTAGAAATGAGCAACAACTCGCATCACGCACTTCTCCCGATTATCGAGCAAAGATTTTAAAAGTGAATAAAGTCATAAACAATGTTCCTTATTTTAAAAATAAAATTAGTTCAAAAAATTAACAAACAAACGTAATAAACGCTCAATTCATTTAAGATTGTTTTAAGTATCAACAAGTTTTTAAATGACCGAGGGAGCCTAGCAGTGCTTCCGGGAGAGGCCTCATAAATCCTCCTCGTCACTCCTCTACACTACGTCCTAATCATCTAGTTATGAAATGGACGTTAATTAACCACATACACGCCTCTACACCACTCTGGTCAGAATACCGACCAGACTCGGGAAACACCAAGAGTTTAAATTTATATACGACTTTGACCAAGACGCAACAAACGAGATTTATTAAATTGTCCTGCCATTTAAGCACCTCCATGACAACGTTCTTCACGTATTCTACAGTATTCAACGACATAAACATCGACAGTTCGACAAATATTCTATGGTCAGATCAGCATCTGTCGAATATTCTCTGTCGCTAAACCTAGTCCTTTTACCTTAAAACATTAAAAATTATTATTTCAGCAAACAACAAGATCGACACGTGGTTAATTTAAGCTTTCCTAGACACAATTTTATGTGCTATCTTAAACATCATCACAAGTTGTTGAACGTTTTACTTTTGGCCCTGGTATGACCTCTGAACCCAAGGTTAAGAAGGGACTCAATCGACCATGATATTCTGTCAAAAAGAAAAATTGTTCTTGTTCTGGGTTTCCACGTTTGTCAACTTTTCGGCAATCATTTTGAGGCTGTCCACGATAGCTTCAACGTCACTGGCATTATCATTGCCAATGTTCTTGGATTCCTTCATCAATCTGCTTTCCTGGCTTTTGATGAAATCTTCTGCCCCCAGATCTACTGCAAATTTAGCCAATCAATGCTAAGCAATAATTACCCTTAATATCTGCAAGCAGTCCTGTGATGACATTTCTCTCATTCACTCCTTGTGAAAGATGTTTGAAAATGTAGTCAAAAAACTGTTAGAAAAAAAACAGAAAATAATAAATTAAAAATAATGATAAATAGTATTAGCAACAGTCGTTATTGTGTCGTGTTCGCATCCCAGTCTGTACCGCCAGGGAGCGTCCTCTGGTAAGGGTGCTCTATATATATGGTAGCTCGATTAAAAATTGCTTTCACATCCAGTTCGGACACACAAGGCACTATGAAAAAAGGCACTCGAAAGATCGGATAAATATAAATACGTGATGCGCGAACAGTGCTATCGGTAATTGGGGTAGCCCTTAAAAGGACTGATTCATACTGGATAATATTCCCGGATGAGTTCCAATGCCTCTNACGTGATGCGCGAACAGTGCTATCGGTAATTGGGGTAGCCCTTAAAAGGACTGATTCATACTGGATAATATTCCCGGATGAGTTCCAATGCCTCTGGAAGCATGAATGCCTGTCTCAAGCCATCCTACGCCAAAAAACTCATCCAGGTAAGAAGCAATTAGTTCGTCAGAAGTCCCCCTCATTCGTTTGAGCTTGTCCTTCGCACATCTCCACAAATTCTCAACACCATTTGTGTGAACGCCATTTGGAGAGACAAAGGCAACAGAATGGTTTACGGTGGCAATGTACCAAGCCTGTGACAGCTGTCAGGTTCACGTAGGATGCCCACCGATCGCTCCAAACTGTCGTTCCTGTAAGGCAAATAATAAATTTATTAATAAAAATTGTCGCATATCGATACCTGGCAATATGCGCTGCTGTATGATTGGTAGCAGTGTAGCAGCATCTCTCTGGGGTACTTCAACCAGGAAGGCCTCTTTTGTCTCTTGATCTATGCCACCAAAGATCTATCTCTGCCTTCCTAGTCTTGCTCGCCGATTCCTCGTCCTCTTTGGTGCTGAAACAACACTCTCATCAATTTGAACCACATGTCCTGGACCTCCGATTTGTACAGGATGATCTCTCATCCAATACACACAGAGATCCCGGTGCATGTTGAACCAATAGGGGAGAGTGTGGCACGTGCTCAATTGGAGCAATTCCCCAATAGATGCTTGACTTATGTCACTCAGTGACCAGTAGTGGTATGTTGCCTTTTTCATAAAAGCTTCCATGCCTTATTGATTTACTTGTACGGCATTGGTTTGAGCATCTCCAGACACATCGAAACCAAACATCGACATCAAACCATCGTTTGGCAGACTTTATGGTTGCTCGATAAATCGTGATCCATTGCCCATCTCACCGCGTCCCTCGTTTCATAAACAATAAATAATTATATTACTTTACTTCATCAATTTAATAGACGCAAGTTACTTTTAATTATTTGGTGGGCGGAGTTTATTTTGATTGACGGAGTCCATCTTGTTATGAATATTGATTACGGCAGATTCGGCGGTTTTACCGCCCTTGCCATTGAGAAACGAATCTTTGCCAGACAATGACCAACTATATCAGTCGAAATAGCGTATTAGCCAATGCTAAAAATTAGCCGGTTTAACACGAGCACTTACAGGTAATTAGAAGAATAACTTCGTATTTATTACGTCAATTTTGTTCATATTTTCCCTCGTTTCTCGCACGATACGTTTGAGATCATCCCACCAGTTGTCCTTGTCCATTTCAACGATGTAACCCGGGCTGTTTACACCATTAAATTTGCCTCGGTTGCTGGGGATGCGTTCAAACCAAACGACCGAGAATGTTTATGAAATTATTAACCATCTACCGAAAAATCTTCGGAAATTGTATAAAAGTTTGTAACTACAATTTTTCACTTTAATATAAAAATGTTATCACTGAATCTAACCGAAGAATCAGGAAGAAACAGACCGAACGCGAACTCAGGCGGCAGGATCCCACGCACAGATTGTCACACTTCATTACTTCATTAACAAGGAATATTAAGGCCATCTAAAGCTGGAAAGAAACCAGCAACTGCTCATCGTACCAAGGAAATCAAGACAGTTCCAACACAACCAGAATGCAGGAACTATCAAAACTGCCCATTCCCACCAGTTCCAAATCCATCCAAACAGGAGAAGAAACCATGGACAATTCCACTTCCACCGAGCAGACCATAGAAACAGAGACAAAGAAACAAGACCGAGACAGCCATCGAGTCATCTCTTTCGATGAATTTTTTAAGGCTGTGGGTCCCAGGTGAGGCAGCTGGGATCAACTACAAGAGAAGGTCGTTTGTAGTGGGGGCTCTTTAAAAGTTCCTCAATCAACTTCTGACTGACACAAATGATGTACTGTCCCTTCCAGTACTTGGTCAGGTTCATTGCCTGGAGTGTGGTCACAATGT
>MPNW01000864.1:12488-26696 GCA_011800805.1 Hirudo medicinalis
AACAATGTGTCGGATCAATATTCTCTTTTCAATAGAAACAAAAAATGTAACGTTGATGGCCGGTGGTGTGATGGCCGGTGGTGCGATGGCCGGTGGTGCGATGATCGATGATAGCAGACGAGAGAGTATTGGCGCCAATATCGCTGGGAAAAATAACCCATTGTCAAGAGTGGCATTTTATGTCCACCACATTAACACCAGACCGTCGCTCTGTTTGCTTTTGTCATTGGGTTTTTCCGGATAATTCTATTTAGGGTGGCTGGCCGGTCGGGAGATTTTTTTTAGGGGGGAGGGGGGGGAGGTGGAACCCGCTTTCCCACAAATCATCGTTTGCGGGAAAAATCGATGTTTCATTTTTTCCATTTCTCAGATCTTCCATCACTTTGTCAGTCCATCTGACAACATTGTAATTGGATCCGGTCGTCTGCATGCCTATCCATCCATCCATCCATCCATCCATTCATCCATCCGTCCGTCCGTCCATCCATCCATCCATCCGACCTTCAATCAGTCGATTAAATCAATCAATCGACCAATCTGTAGAGCAATCAATCGTCAATCATAATCCCAATCGTGGCGTCTTTCCCCGGGGCCAGTGAAATAATTGATCCCATTCACGGAGTCAACATCTCTTCGTGGCAATAAACCTCTGTGATCAAAGCCAGTTCAAGGACGAGGAAGAGAGGAAAGATGACTGGAATAAATATGACGATGATGATGACGATGATGACGACGATGATGACGACGATGATGACGATGGTGATGACGACGACGATGGCGATGATGATGACGACGACGATGACGATGATGATGATGACGACGATGACGATGATGATTATGATGATCGTGTTAATAATTGCGGACATTTTCAGGTTGAAAGCGAAACCGTTTCCCGTCTCGGGAAATCCGAGTTGAATGCTACGATTGAAGATTTCAATCAGAAACTCTTTCGCTAGGAATCAAGAAATTCAAACGCACTCAAATGAGTTTTAGCAGACGATAGAAGTCGGCTTTAAATCTATCTGGTCTGGTCTGGTTTTTTTTTTTTTTCAATTTACATATAAATTCTATCTTCAAAGAGCTCAAATATGAATAGGGAACATTTTGAAAACTGTAATCTGCTGAAAAGCTTTTCGCGTGAACTTCTGCGAACTTCTGCGAACTAGAGGACGATAATGAGACGAAAACAAAATATATTTTTTTTAATTTTCGATTGCCACGCAACGTATATCAACAGAGAATCTTTTTTTGCAGATTCCACTTTCGTCTTCTTAGTTACCGAGGGTTGCCGAGGTAAACTACTCGCATTTCAAAAATGTTTGCATTTGAAAAGCCATTAAATTTATAAATTTATCGGGAATGTTGTTTGTGTTGTTGTTGACATTGTATTGTATTGCCAGGTAGTAAATCCAATAATAATATTTCTAGGAGTGATTGTAGTGTTTAAACTAGGTGCACATTAACATATGACGAATAAATTATGATAATACGCGGACGTAATCTCATTAATATTCAGATTGCAACCGTCCAGAATGGCGACTAAGATGTTATTCTACGTACATTAACATATGGTGAATAAATTATGATAATATGCAGACGTAATCTCATTAATATTCAGATTGCAACCGTCCAGAATGGCGACTAAGATGTCATCCTAGAAACGATCACTTTGGTCGCTAGATGGCGGTTCAACTGGAATTTAACTTATTAACCGAATTAAATTTCTAATAATTTTTTTATTAATAAAAATGAAACGCCAAGAATTGAACTCTCGAAATCACATCCAATCCGACATATTTATTTATATTTAATAATTTAATAATATTTAATTTATTTATTTATTTATTTAAAAAGTAATTTAAAGAAATGATTCGTCATTACGATAAAAACACCAGCGATTCCAGCGAAAAGTACCTATTAACTGAAGCCGTCGCAGCCAGCACATAGCCGCTTTTTAACTTAATGTTTTGGGGGGTTTTTCCGCCCTAGGGGGTCTGGTATGAGGGTGCCTATCGTCCGCGCTGGGGTTGCATTAATCAGTATGTAAATTGATAGTAATTGTTCGCTGATTGTTTCATGTCAGTTCGACGGGGGGCCAGGAGAGGTACGATTGTGACCCTTGGCAGTCAACTTTTTCACGCTGGAGAACAGAGTCATCGGTCGTCCACCAACGCCGCACGTTCCGACACCGACCCGACCATGGACCGCATCCGGCGTGGAGAATATGCTCTTTTTAGTTGTAGCTCTCGATGACTTTTTGCCAAGGAAAGAGGTCCAGCTTTTCTTGCTGTCCTCTGCAAGTTGATTTCTCTGCTTGGTTTTTTCAGCGTATTTCTCCTTCTTGATTTTCAATCGTTCGGTTTTCAAGTTTACGTTCGTCTTCTTCAGAGAATCCAGTTGTACGATCTCCTTCCAGTTGCCTGGAAAAGCGATACAGCACGACTTGTCGTCGATCATTTCTCTGACGGAGCCCACTTTGTAGCAGTTCTCCTTGGACAGGAACGCCATGCACGTGTCTCCGACTTTCCAGGTGGCCTTTCGAGGTCTCGTTGAAGATGGCTCGACGTACTTTGCCACGACCCTAGGCACTGGCTCTTTGCCCTGTTCGGCGAGAACTTGGATCAAAGCTATGGCTTCTTCTAAGTCCTTCTTCAGTTTTAACATTTCTTCCGCATTTGAACATTCGCCTGACGAAAGCACGCTGTTAATCTGAGACAGCTGGACTTCGTAGCTTTTGAGAGTGGCGCCAAAGTCCTCAGACATTTTGTTTTTGTTTAAATTTTTGTTGTTGGTAAGTCGAGTCAATTCGATGGTCGTGGGTTGATTGAGTGGCTGTTGAGCAGCGGATGCCCGTGCAAAGTTGTCAAAGGAAAGATCGTAAATATATCGCCCTAAATTAACCGAAAATAATTAAATTTTTATTACTAATTAAATGAATAGTAACGTCACCTTACAAATAATTTAGAGCGTTATATAAATACATAAAATAATAATAATTAAAAAAATACTTTAACAATTTTCTGGGACCAACCTGGCTAATAGTGTTTAGTTAACCATCCAAATAAGAAATGCTAATATTAATAATTCTCCCGCACTCAGAACACACACATTGGATCACAACTTTGTGATCGTCATGAGACCAAGAAATGCCTCTTTCTTGTAAAATTATGCCTCGGGAAAAACAATTCCATGTCCCAGCTTGGCGAATGTGGAATCAAAAACATAAATACAAGATGGATACCATCAAATACCACATATATGAGGTAGCAGTCCCACAGTCCAAACGTTTCCACTTTGGTTTTAGTTTAATTGATTGAAGTCCCCTGCACAACTGAGATGATTTGGACCGTTAAGCCTGCTGCATCGTCGGCTCATTCTTGGTTGAAAAGTGTCGCTCAGTCGACCAGTAACAAACCGAGGCGTGCAGCAGTCGCTACACGCTGACGGCGGTCGCGATCGTCTTGTCAGTACATCTGACGACATTGTGATTGGAACCGGTCGTCTGTTTGCCTATCCATCCATCCATCCGACATTCAATCATTCAATCAGTCGAAAGCTGAAACGTGCGACAACCGCTACCACGCTGATGGCGGCCGCACACGAGTAGGAGCAGACATGGCTATTGTTTA
The DNA here is from genome assembly GCA_011800805.1 of Hirudo medicinalis. Taxonomy (NCBI): domain Eukaryota; kingdom Metazoa; phylum Annelida; class Clitellata; order Hirudinida; family Hirudinidae; genus Hirudo; species Hirudo medicinalis. The sequence continues at coordinate 16,118 of MPNW01000864.1, forward strand.
TTTCATAATTTGTCAATAAAACTCTAATTTTGAACTTACTTTAATAAAAAAAAAACAAAAAACAAAACAAAAACTAAATAAATAAACAGGTATGGAGGCAAGATCTTCATCACTGAAAAGTGTAAAATGCAATCCTGGGAGGAGTCTACTTCTTCTTTCTGCCGCCATTGGTCAGTTTCGGCTTTTTCTTTTCGGGACCTTTTGCATCGTTGAGCTGAAAACACGGTCGACACGAACTTATAAACCCAACCTCATTAGCATATTCATGCTAAGATCGGATAAAATTGCATAAATTAATTTCCACGCTTAAATTTGCCACAAAGTCTGCCCGGCAAGATTCTAATCTAAATATTCATGCAATGTGCAAATGACAGCTGACTCCTCCCACCTTTCTCTTCTGACTGGCCGTGGAGATGGGGGTGACCTTGAAGAAGGCATCGAGTCTGCCCTGGGTGGAGGTCGTCCGAGATTTTGCGAGCTTTTTCACGCCATTCCTGATTCTCTCCTCGCTGAAATTTGAGATAAAACAAATGAAAGAGCAACATGAATACAACAACGTAATAATAAAACAGGAGAAAAAGATATAAAATAATTAATTTGTTAAATATATCTGTAACTAACATCAATAATAATAATAATAATAACGATGGAAATAAAAACTACTTACCACCAATAACAATTATATAAACAGGGACGTCATATCAGCTTTTTTTTGCTTCTAGCCAAAAGCCGGGGGCTAAACAGCCCCGGGCCCGGCCAAATGACGTCCACACGTACAAGGTAGCAAAATGCTTTGGTGCTCTTACTTGAATCCTTTCTCTTCGACCATGAACTTCACAAGCTCCTCCTCTTTTGGCTCCACCCATTTAATCTGCAATCATGAGATCGACGCCAATGTTGTCGACATGCGTCACCAAAACAATTATTAAAACGTGACACGAGATTCTTAACAAAACAACTTTTGTCTTCGTAACAAGTCTTTGTAATAATTCTACGGAAAGCTAAGGTCGATTTAAAATTAGGTCGGGTAACGAGAACCGGGTCACCTCGAATGCGCTGGGATCGGCAACTTCGGGATCCTTGAAGAGCTTCCTGGCTTGATCGTAAGGCCAATCTTCGGGGATCGGGTGTTTCTAAAAACGATACAAACGATACGAATGATACAAACGATACAAATGCATTGATTACGATTGCATGAACAAGCAACATCCATGAATATTAATGTCCATTTGCCAGGACAAACAGATAATTTAATTTAATAATAATTTAAAGATAATTTTAATTTAAGTCATTCATCTTAGAAACGTCCGCAGACGACGTCGGGATCGGAATCGACGTTGCGAAACGCGACGCCAGCAGCAATGACGTCGCAAATTAAGACATCATACTAGCAACAACAACACAGTATGTAACATCGTAAAGTGTCAACGGCGACCTTTGTATCGAGGTTCTTGAGGATTGTCTCGATGTTTCTGTGTTGTCGCACGAGCTCGACAGCCCTCTTCGGTCCGACGCCCTTGATCGTGTCGCAGTAGTCGCACCCGAGCAAAATGCACAGGTCGACGAACTGTAAATGGACTAAGTTTTATTATTGGATGGCAGGAAATCTAAGGAGATTCATTCTACGTCAATATACGACAGTATAAATGTTATAGGTATACATGTTATGTATGAATAATATTGTAATAATGTCGAATAATACGATATACGACAGTATAAATGTTATAGGTATGCATGTTATGTATGAATAACATTGTAATAATGTCGAATAATACGATATACAACATTTTAAATGTTATAGGTATGCATGTTATGTATGAATAATATTGTAATAATGTCGAATAATACGATATACAACATTTTAAATGTTATAGGTATGCATGTTATGTATGAATAACATTGTAATAATGTCGAATAATACGATATACAACATTTTAAATGTTATAGGTATACATGTTATGTATGAATAACATTGTAATAATGTCGAATAATACGATATACAACATTTTAAATGTTATAGGTATACATGTTATGTATGAATAATATTGTAATAATGTCGAATAATACGATATACAACATTTTAAATGTTATAGGTATACATGTTATGTATGAATAATGTTATAATAATGTCGAATGATGTTGTAATAAACTCTGTAATAACAAAAAAATGTGGTCAGCTAATTAATAATTCAATTAACATTCAACCAATTATCCATCGACATTTAATATCCATCGACGCCCACCTCGTCATAGGTGAGCTCCATTTCCAGGAGTATCTTATCCAGGTAGAACTCCTTGATTGGCATTTTCCTGCAAGAAGAATCATCCTAATCATTATCATCACCCAACCTTGCCATCATCATCATCATCATTTCTATAACCCCCTCTCATTATCATCATCATCATCATTTCTATAGCCCCACCTTGCCTCACTGAACGTGAGATGTCTGAGGACGGTGGTCGACCCGAACGTCAGGGCGTCCATGTCCTCCGTTCCGACCGCAAAGGCCTTCCCCTCCTTGACCAGGGCCGCACACTGAGCCTCTGCCTCGCAGGGTGCCTGGACGATCAGCGTAATTTAACGAATTCGTTCGATATTGACATTCGATATTGATATTGGCATTATTAAATGAAAGTTATAATAATAAATGCACGAACAAACAATAACGTAATATCAACAAACGAATTACAATAGATTTTAACCCGATATAACAATAACAATCAATAATCAATCATGCTAACCTCCACGTAGGGCACTCCCATGAGCCCGAGCAGTCTCTTGCACTCGTCGTTGTGCTGCCTCGTCACCTTGACGAGTCTCTTCTGAAACCTCTCCACATTCTCCGAGTCGCCGGCATCTTCAGCGGCCTTCAGGCTCTTCTCGGCGTCCTCCCTCCTCTCCTTCCTCTTGGCCAACTGGGTCGGGCCGAGCGGGATAGGGGTAGAAAATGGGTCGCCAATTATTATTATGAGACGTACATTATCGATGCACGTGTTACTTCATGTAACAAAATGGTTAAGATGATGATGATAATGATGGAGTTTGCGACGATGTCACACGACGGTGATAGTCATGATAGCGATCTCCTCACCTCTCCAGACTTCATGTCGGGTGGCTTCCCGTCAAAGACGTAGATCGGCTTGATGCCGTTCTCCATCATCCTGATCGTCCTGTAGAACATTCCCATGAGGTGGCTGGGGAGAGAGAGATTAAAATTTTTTAAATCATAATTCACGTTAAATATTATAATATATCAAATTAATAAACTGATTTCATTTGTTAAAAATGAAAGCCTCTGATTGAAAACTTAGGTCTAGATGTTTGGTGGACTACAAGCTAAAAAAAAATTTAATTTCTACAAATTATGGCCATTTATTTACAAAATCCAAGACTAAAAAATAAGATGATTCTGAATCCGTTGATTGCTTAACTAATATAAAGTTAATATGAAATTAACTAAGAAATAATGAAACCAACCTGGTCGTCTCTCCGTCTGCACTGGTAAGGGTGCTTCCATCTTGACGGACAGCAATCAGGAACTGGTAGATGCTCATGGATGCATCTACAGCTACTTTTCTTCCTGGAAATGTCAATGAAAAGGAAATTCAAACATTATGTATGAGACATCAGGTGTACCCTATTCTTGAGATTCAATCAATTTTCAAGAAGAGAAGTGATAAATGAAAAACAATTAAAAGCAAAAGGTTGAAAATTTGTGAAATGCACACAAACTGCATAATAGATAGCTATTATAGCACCATGAACCTCACAGTATTTATGTAAACCATTCCATACATTAGTGAAGCATTCATTGAAATCGTTCGGTGACAAAATGTCATGTAGGTAAATTAGAAACTAACCAAAATAATTTTTAATCTCATTCTCTTTCATAGCCGACGGAGCATAATCTCCGATCACTTTTGTAAGCCCGTGAATTCCCATAATTACTAAAATTTCCTTCCAAAACAACTAAATACCACTGTTACCGCCACAAAAAGATGGGCCGTTTGTTTAGGTTTCAATAAATCGCCTGAATAGAATGTAATTTATTAAAAATTGATTAATTTTTTATTTGACTTGCGTAAAATGTAAGAATTAATTATAAATTCTGCAATTTGTTGTCTTGTGAAACTTTTAAGACAGTTTTAAGTTGCATCTTTAAAGTGGATAATTTAAGCAATAAAATTATTTTTCACTCAGTAATTATTTTTTCTTTATTTAAATTAGTGTAAAAAAAAGGAGCAACAGGGATGTACGTAGTATTTCAAGTTCGTCTTTTCGATGCTCTATCTTGTTTAAGTTGTCTTAGATAGGCCAGTATGTCTCTGTAGCGTCTAGGCTTTTGGAAGCTTGAAAATTAAAATTTGAGCTTCAATCGTTAATAATATTTTACTCAGAAGATGTTTTCGTCCGATTCCGTGTTTGTTTTGTTGTGAATTAGGTTTATTAGCTAGTCTCGTTTGCAAAGTTTTATATAAGACAGAGAAACATACTGAAGTCATTTTTAAAATGTACAGCAGAAGAAGCAACGTTTCGGAATATGTTAGTCCCAACCATGATGATGGACGCGGGTACTACTTCGGCGACGCGTCATCGGCTTCAGCTGCCGCAGTCGCTTCAATGCCTCAGCGTCATTCTGATCGCAGGTCGTATTCGCCGATAGGACGATCTGGAATCTATGAAATCCAGCCGTACATTTCGTCGGCAGATGTCCACGTCTTTCCAGAGAGCATCACAGTAACACCCGGACGCAAGACCATCATGGTCGGTCGTAAGGAGTCGCCTCAGATGGTACCACGGCAATATCAATACTTAGGAAGCCCCTATAACGCCGAAGGATTAGAAGATGGAGATTTTAGACTATCAGGAACTGGCAGACGACCAGACATGGTTTACAAAACTACCATGATAACTCAGGTGACGCCGCGAGACGCCAGTAGCGGTCGCGACTCGCCTCTGCGTCAGTCACCTCAGCACGGGCGTCAGGATTCTCGCCTCTTTCACATATCAGTTGAACCGACATCTCCTTTGAGCCAGCCCGAGTATGTGAGATATTCCTCCTCTCCAGAAGCTGTGCAGAGATCAGCCATGAGGAAGTCTCAGTCCAATTCAGACTGGTCTGGCCAAGGGCAGACCCACTACCTCCAGTGTTCCCCTGATCAGAGAGTCGAGATCTCGTTCCAGCATCGTCCACAGCAGTCGAGTCAACCGCACCAGTTCTACCATGATCAGTCGCCTCAGGCCGCCCGATCTTCCAACCTTCGCGAGCAGTATTTCCATCCGGATCAGCAGCAGTGGAGAAGTCACGGAGAGTTCGGGGACTCGTTCCACCAGTCCTCGAGGCCGCAGTCTCGGACCCCTCCTCCGGAACCTCAGGCCGTCCCGAGCAGACTCGTGTACAGCCCGCAGACTCCCAATCAGAGCATTGCCTTCTCCAAGAAGGTGGAAAAGAAGACTCCAAGTCACTGTTCCTCCATCATGATCGTCCCTGGGGGGGCCAAGAAGGTCGGGGAGGAGGAGGGGTCGGGTCGTCAACCCGACTCCGAGACGAAGCAACCGACGGTTGTTGTTTGAGCGTTTACAAAGGGTTTCGCTTCTCGTGGTTCTGTTTTTCTCGACCCTTTGAGTGGAAATGCATTCGAGACGTTAAACACTGCATTTGCATCTCATCATCTTGGCCATAATCACTCATTATCTTCATTAGTTCATAATTACTCGTTATCTTCATCATCAGTATCATCTCAGTAGCACAGTAGTTTCATTAGCGTAAGGTCATCATCAAACATCGTCAGTAAACGTCGTCATTACCGTCTCAGGATCAGAAGACCGGCTACCTCCAATCGACGGACGGCTCGAAGGTCGACAAGGAGGCAGAGATCGACGAACTCACAAACCTGCTCGTCCAAAACATGCAGATGACCGGTCATCCGGAATTTTTCGGTAAAGAAAATATTTCCTGACGTTTTAATCCAATTTTCGAGGAATTGCGTCTTGTCGAACGTGTTTGTTGTCGACAACGGATAGTTTGAGGAATTGCGTCGAACGTGTTTGTTGTCGGCAACGGATGGTTCTCAAAAACTCTTATTCGGGTCCCATTTTTAAACACTCAGACGTATAAGTCGCTTTTGCACGGATTCCAGAGCAACTTTCGAAAGGCTGGTCCCGTTACCGTCCTGCAGAATTACAAGGACGTTTACATTTTATTTTGGCCGATGCAGATTTCTCGAATTACGAGAACTCGAACGAAATGGCATTCCTGGACGAGGTCATTTTACTCGACCGATGCAGATTCCTCAGCCCCGTTCAAGGGTTCGATGGGAACGGACGTTTCACCCGAGCTGTTGACGCTCGACGCGGGTTTTCGGGCTGCCGACGGGCTCGTCTTGATCCCGGTCGACGTTTTTGAAGTGCAGACGAAAGAAGTCACGACTCGATTGGCGAGCACGTCACACGAAACTCCTGCTCGTCGTCGTCGTCGTCAGCGTAAATAACCTTCAAGACGTGGATGCAGAGAAACCATCTTGTATCGTTCACCTTTGTACGTGTTTGCTCTCGTTTCACGACAAGGATCGGGTGACGTTTTAGGTTCCTCGTGCCGCTCGGATTTTTCATCCAGGGTTCGAATCCCGGTTTCGGACTTGTGCAGTGTTATGTTCGAGCCCCATAATTCGACGAGCTGTCGAGCAAGCTGTGGTCTGCCGTTACCGGATCGATTGATTAATAATAATAATAATAATAATAATAATCATAGCGACAATCATCGTTGCATGCCGTCGTTATTATGAAGATTTAAGTCACATTTTTTTTCATTACTCGATACCATCCAGAATGAAATCGCTCATCATCATTGAGTTCACCGTCGTTATCATCATCATCATCATCATTGTTTTCATCATCATCAACAACAGGTATGTGCAGCAGCTGCGGCAGGGCCATCATGGGCACCACGAACGGCTGCTCGGCTCTCGGTCGACTCTACCACGTGACCTGTTTCATCTGCGGAGTGTGTCGTGAGTTGTGACGACGTTGTCGCTGACGGTGGTGGTGGTGGTGATAATGATGATGGTAACGACCTAAGAGGTTAATTGGGGAGCAATTAGAAGAGCTAGAAACCAGACATGGATTTATGATTTTAGATTGATGTTTACAGCCCTGTGATGTTTTTGCAAGGAGGGGTGATGATGATGATGATGATGATGATGATGGTGTTGATGATGATGATGATGGTGGTGGTGATGATGATGCTGTTGATGGCTGGGTGTTGAAGTGAATGGCTAATCAGATGGAATCTATGAACTCATTCTGAACATCAGTGCTATTGTGATTACGAAGATGACATGCTGTCTGGTGGTGGTGCTTGAAAAGAGTGTTAACGATGATGATGATTACGATGATGTTGGCGAGATGACTAGGATGTTATTGCTTTGGAAGACGGATGATGATGATGATTGTGATGATGATGTCAGGAAAACAAGCTCTCTGCTCCCATGAGTGTGAACCTGGATGTTATTCTGTATTTGATATGGAAGACAAACATGATGATGATGATGATGATGATGATGATGATGATGATGATGATGATGATGATGATGACGACGATGACGACGACGACGACGACGACGACGACGACGACGACGATGATGGTGGTGGTGATGACGACGACGATGATGATGATATTGCAGACATTCCCTTGAAGCAGAAGCCCTTCTTCTCATTGGATGGTGTCACCTTTTGTGAACATTGCTACAGTGTTAGTGCTATTCATCATCACCATCATCATCATCATCATTGTAATCATGATGATTTGTGAACATTGCTACCATAATTGCCACTGGAAATCGGTGATAAGTTTGTAATTCATTCATCCTCATTCTTCTTCATATGTTGTGCGTTTGCAGACGACCGTTGAGAGGTGCTCGGAGTGCAATGAGCCAATCACAGAAAAGGTTAGCTGCGCATCATCATTATTATTGACGACCCAAGCATGGGTCGCACGAATAATATTACGACCGACCAAGACTATCATCATCATCAACATCATCATCATCATCGTTTCAGATGTTGAGGGCAGTTGGAAAACAGTACCACCCTGGCTGCTTCAAATGCTGCTCGTGCAGGACAAGCCTTGATGGCAGAGCCTTTACCCTTGATGCTGGGGGCAAGGTACTGTGTCTGGAGGATTTCAATAGGTGAGGAGGAGGATGATGATGGCGATGATGACGATCACGACGTTAACTGACTCATCGCTATTCCTTTGTTCAGAAAGTATGCCCCCAGGTGCACTGGGTGTGGAAAGATGATTGTGCCCGTCGAGGGGAAGGGAGAGGCCGAAAGGGTGGTGGTTCTCGACAGGAACTATCACCTGGAGTGCCACAGGTGTGAGGTGAGTAAATTCATCATCGTCGTCGTCCGTGCTATTATCTCCAGCACGATGACATTCTACGACGTCGTCGTCACGAGCATTCATTGTGATTGACCAATAGGACTGTGGAAAACTCCTGAGCTCAAGGTTTGGAGGAGAGGGATGCTTCCCATTGGACGATTCCATTCTCTGTGGGAGGTGCAATGCCCATAGGATGGAGAGACTGACCAATCCCGGTTCCACGAACGTGTGATCCGCATCCTCATTGGACCTTAAACGGGAGGCGTCGATTGAAGATTGGCTCGGGGCGACCGACCCCGGGCCGTCCGAAGGGGGGCCTCCATTTCAGATATCTCGTTCATTTGATCTTAAGACAACCGATGACACGATATTCAGAACGACGTTGATGATTACGATGACTACGACAATGTTTTTGATTACGATGACCGTGATAATGTTGAGGCCATTTAGAACCTCTGCCGTGATTTCTTCAACGTTCAAGTGCCTTACTTGGAGCATTTTTGGGGTCCCGTCGACGACTTCGACGGTCGTCGTGCTTTTTCTGAACGATGGAGATTTTCTTTGGAGATGTCTGTTTTGCGTAAGATTCGTTTTAGCTCGACATATTAACCAACAACCAGAGTAGCCGTATTTGTTTTCTAATCATGTGTCGTTGCCGTCGACGATGATCACGATCATCACCACCACTATCATCATTACCACCACAATCACCATCATCATCAGCATCACTCTTCATGATGTTCAGTCAAGGTGGAGGAACAGGTTGATTGGTTGTCGAACATCCTTTGTCGATGAGTGCTTGCAATAAGATTCTATTCGATGACTCAACCTTTGTGAGAGGTGCAGTGATGTGTGTGTGTGTGTGTGCTCAACCATCCCTGGAGCTCTTCAAAAGTCACCTGAAGACCCACCTCTTCAGGACACCAACATGAAGCCAATGAAGACACAAGGTGCCTCTGACGCTATGCAAATGGCACATTATAAATTAACTGTTATTATTATTGTTATTACTATTATTATTATGATTATCAGTTCCATGTCCTCCGATGTGTTTGTAGAGTACCAAATGCCCCTAGCGATCACTGCCGTCGACATCGTCAACCTTGTTACCATGGCCGCTCGTTTGTATTACTCTGTCATCTCTGCTGTCCACCTGTCATCCTTCATCGACACAACATTTTTCATCGCCTCCTCAACCAAGATCATCACCGCCATGGTAACTGTTGTAATGTAATGTAATGTTGTAATGTAATGAGTAATGAGCGTGGCCGCTCTTACGCTCAACACAAGTTATGAGTGCGTGCTCAGAAGCAAATCATGATCTTTGATTGTCGATTTTTTTTTTAGTAATTTTAGTCAACTCGGTCGATTGATATTTTACATCAGACGTTTCTGTAATCGTTGCTCCGGGATTTCCGAGCCATGCTTTCGAGGGACGGGCGGCAGGTGTCCACTGCCCCTGGCACAATATTTGCCCTTCGACCTTACGCGGACCTCGTCTGACTTTTGATTTAAAACTTTCGAACAACAATAACCATCGGCTTCATAAATCTTGTGATGTCGAATGTTAAATTCCGAAGCTTTGTTGGTCGAACCTTATCGAGACCCCTGACGCTCGACTTTTGTGCTTGCGAATGTGACGGCTTTAATGTAGGCATTACCTGTACGCAGGACGTTTGTTAATTCTATCACTTGTACACCTCGTTCTGTCGGCCGGCCTCGTGTATTGTCGGACTTCTTTGTGGGTGGCTTCTTGCACGTGCGTTTCGTTTGTGTTTTCATGGCGTGGCATGTTAAAATGCGATTTTTGTGTGCCAAAATGCAGGTGTGGAGTGATTTGCCTGCCAGCCCGCAGAGGTCCGACCTTCAAAGTGAACGTCTCGACTTATTTGATCCCTTATTTGAGGGCGACTCGAACCAGGGACTTTCCTGCATGTCGAGATTTTCTTGTCGTTGGAATTGTTTCTAAACCGGGATTTCGAACATTTGCAAAACGCAATCTCCTTACTGATCGCACCTTCGCTCGAAGTCAGACGAACGCAGCACTGGAAATTCCAGGAAGACTGTAAAATTAGAACCAATAAAAAGTCGTGAAACAAGAACGTTTGCTTTTCCACCGGCAAATCGAATTAACCACTCAGTGAATTCCTTGTCATCATCGAGCCCGAAAGATGATTGCTCCCTCTGTCAGTCGT
>MPNW01000865.1:31834-56930 GCA_011800805.1 Hirudo medicinalis
ATAATAACAATAATGATGATAATAATAATAATAATAATAGTAATAATAATAGTAATTATAATTATAATAATAATGATAATAATAATAATAATAATAATAATAACAATAATTATAATAAAAATAATATTCTCATTATAATATGCCATAAGTATTTACATAAATGTCATTGTTATTAGTTATAAATAATTTTAAATGCCACTATGCCTCACAGTTTATACGTCAAGCCAGTCGGGGTTGGAACAAATGGAGGACGAGGACTGGTCGTCTGATCTTCCACTGGATCTCAGGAAGCCAGAGAAGATTTTCAGTCAGTCGACGTAAGTTTTGCTGGATTTATAATATTCGTTATTTAATAATAATAATAAGAATGGTAATAATGATGATAATGATAATTATAATAATAATAAGAAGAAGAATAAGAATAATAATAATAATAATAATAATAAGAATGGTAATAATGATGATAATGATGATAATGATAATTATAATAATAATAATAATAAGAAGAATAAGAATGGTAATAATAATAATGATAATGACAATAAAAATAATAATAAGTGGGTCAATAATTTGAATATACATTTGAATATTATTAAATTAATTTATAAATATTATAAGTGAAATCAATAATTATAATAAGTTAAAATTAATTAATCCATAATCATAGTAATTTATAACAAATATCATTTATTATTGTAAAAATGTAAAATACGTTCATTCATTTCAAAGCGGTGAAGTCCATCGACTGGATTCAAACGTCCACCAACTTCCTGCCACCAGGGATCAGCAGGCCTTGCACAACGACTCATCCCAGAGCTACAACTACTACGAGTACCACAACAACTACTACAGCAACAGCCGCAACCAAGCGACTCCAGCCGCTTACGACGCCTGGAAATTCCAATCCGTGGAAAGAAATGAAAATCCTCAGTTGAAGTTCGACACTGGACTTGGATCCTTGATTGATCAATCCTCCAATGAGAACTTCAGGTCGGACCGCAGACTTGGAGAGTTTCAATCACCGACCGGAAAATCCGTGATTGGAGTTGACGGACTGGAACTGATTGATCGTCGGGTTTGGAAGCAACCGGAGTTTCACGGATCGAAGGATAGCAGCACAGACGAGAAAGAATGGAAGCTGGAAAATCCATCGAATTGGAAAAGCGAAAGCGGAAGTCTGGATTTTTCCAAAATCGAGACATTCAGAAATAACGAAAGCTCCTCGGAGGAGAACCAGGAAAGTTCGATCTTCCAGGTGAACGAGAACGTTGGGCACCTCATCATGTCGGTAATCGCCAAAAATATCATGGAAAAATACCACCAGGTCACCGCTCACCATGACGACTGCGTCCCTCAAGATCGCCCGATGCCTCCGAAGATCAAATCTGAAGAAAAGATGCATTCTTCTGCCGACCTTCCTCTGGACCTCCCTTTGGACCTCCCTTTGGACCTTCCTCTGGACCTCGCTTCTTTTCCAAGACCTGACATCTCAGTCGCTTCGCTCAAAAACACATTCAAGAACACTTTCCAACGTGGACATGATGACAATAAGACTGATCAGTCGAATTTGCCAGACAATAAATGGTGCAGTCTTGTCAGCTCAACCGCCTCCGGTTCGAATCTCACCTCGGCCAAGAAGTCCCGGCCCAAGAGAGGCCAGTACCGCCGCTACAATCGTCAGCTACTTTTGGAGGCAGTCAGGGCCGTCCAGCAAGGGGACATGAGCGTCCACAGGGCTGGAAGTTATTTCGGCGTGCCTCACTCGACCCTCGAATACAAGGTCAAGGAGAGACACCTGCTGAGGAACAAAAAATCCGCCCAGGAGCAGCGCCTCAAGAGCGGTTACCATGGAAACGACAAAAGCATTCCTCCACTTTCTGTCCAGCCTTCTCCTTCTTGCCAGGTATTTCCATCTCGCGAGGTCACCGGGGACTTGGTTCCTAACTTTTCGAAGTTGAGAAAAGAATCCGAACTTGCTGCCGGTTTGCAGGTCAACGCTGGCGATCCGCGGTGCGGCTACAGGCTTCCCTTCTACAACGAAGTCATCCTGAGGAACAGCATGTTCTACTCTGGCATGTTCGAGGGCTTGCCCGCCCCTTACGGATGGCTGGCTCCTAGGTTTTCCAAGTCTCCTCTCTTTCCGCTGGTCTACCCTTCCCATTCGGCCATGTTTGTCCCAAGTGCATTGGAGCAGCTCGGTTCTGCCTCTGACATGCTCAGGAAGCTTAAGCCCAGAGTTCAGACTGACGGTCACGTGTCTGCGACATCGTCGTCGTCGTCGTCGTCGGCAGCAGCAGCGACATCGTCGTTCGTAGCTTCAAAGAACACTGGAAGCGGTGAAGATTCGTCGGAGCCTCATTCGACCTCGACCTTTGAAGTTGACCTCAGAGTGAAGGTCACGCCAGGGGATTAGATGTCGAGGTCCATCCATCCAGTTTGCGTAATCATCCATCCATCCATCAATCCATCTATCAATCTATTCATTCGTTTATCTACTTATCCATCCATTCGATCCGTCCAGTTGGTCGCGGAGTGCCCGGGTTTTCCTCAATCACTGAGCCTTGATTAACTCTTAAATGCAAGAGTTTTATTATGTAATTATATACTTAATGAGTAATTAATTAATTACAATCATAATTGCTTTGATCATAATAATAATGTTATTATAATTACAATCATAATTGTTTTGATCATAATAATAATGTTATTATAATTACAATCATAATTGTTTTGATAATAATAATAATGTTATTATAATTACAATCATAATTGTTTTGATCATAATAATTATGTTATTATTATTATTATAATTACAATCATAATTGCTTTGATAATAATTATGTCGTTATATTTACAATCATAATTGTGTTGATAATAATTATGTCGTTATATTTACAATCATAATTGTGTTGATAATAATTATGTTTTTATAATTACAATCATAATTGTTTTGAAATCACGACAAACGTTTCAATTTCCTCAGACTTAAGTTGAAGACTTTTTCGAGATCGGCGTTCACAGCGCTTTTAAACACTCACTAATTAATTATTAATTAGCTTTTGAATAATTATGATAATATATGCGATGTAAGCAGGCATAATTATTATTTATTTATAGATCGTATGAATATATTATCATAATTTATTTTGGTTGTTATTAGCCAATTAGAAAGTCCATAATATTCTTGATATTTTTTGTAAAAGCATTTCCTCTAAATTAATTTGTATCTTAATATTAGAAAATATATTATTAATGTTTGTAATTAATAAATATAATAATAATTATTATATTATTATTGTTATTTTATATTATTTATTAATAAATATAATACTAATAATTACTTATAAAATTTTAATAATAATAATAATTTATAAAATAATAATAATTACTATATTTATTAAATAATAATTATTAATATTTTATTTATTTGTATCAAATCTGTCATTTTATTTATTAATAAATATAATAACAATTATTACTTTAATATAAATAATATGTTATTATAATTATTGTCATTATTAACTTATTTATTTGTATTAAACCTGTCATTTGAGCGACTTGAGTTAGTTTTGCTCCTCAAAATGTGTGTTGTGATCAATTGAATGGATCGATGTTTGGTCACAAAAACTGCTTTGTTTTGTATCTGATTGTTTTGTATCTGTTTGTTTTGTATCTGAGGTCGTCCTCCTTCGAGACAATGAATAATTGTAAATTAAAAATAATACATCTCAGTTTTGTAATTATAATTAATAACATTACATTTCAGTTTATAATAATTATGACGTAATAATTAATGATGATACATTTCAGTTTAAAATAATTATAATGTAACAATTATCATTTATTATACAACATTACATAATTTTGTGAAGGCACAACTTTACCTCGTCGATGATAATTTGCCATTACAGTGCTTGTAATACAATTTGTAATTGTCAACATGCCCGTGCAATTATGCCAGCGTAGTGTTACGTAAATGTAATTATTTGTAATTACAAGGTTACGTAATCGCAATGTCATGTAACTATTCGTTGAAATTGATTTTTTTTACTCAAGTTCTCGTCTGGGAATGTTTACAGAGACTTTACATCGATCCTAACAAACATGGCCTTTTGGTGAACGCCTTTCAGAGTCAATTAATTTTTGCAATTTATTCGTTTATTCGAGTCAAAAGTTTTTGCTTCTGCCAATAAAAGTGTGATTTGTGGGGGTTTTCCACGGTTTTTTTTTTTTTGAGTAATAATAAAAAGATTTGAATGATATTCTTGAAATATTTAAAAGCAAAGCAATTGCAATGAAATCTTGGAGGCGATTATGATGACGGGTCACACTCGGGGTCATTTGCCAGCCTAGGTTCAAAGGTCGTCCCACGCAAGAGTTGTTGTGGAAAAGATTGTCAAAAGTGAAAATATTGCCATTAATAACGTGAAGGTCACTGAAAACATAATTTAATAACATTAAGAATTAACATAGGTTGCCTGAAGTTATGATGATGATGATAATTATTATTATTATTATTATTATTATTATTATTTATTATTATTATTATTATTACATAATATCTCCTATTCAACAGTATCTCCTTATTTATCTCTTAGTCCCTAGAGATGTTCAACATTTCCCAGGCATTTGAAATGCCAGCTGGAACGGAATGCATGTTATCATGTTGTACTTATTGCATTAGTCACTATTTGTACTTATTTGTTATTATTATTTTCCACAAGAATTAGCACTTTGAAAAGAAGAAAGGACGATGGTCAAAGAATGACCCCGGGCAGGTCACCGAGGACATCTTGTGTCAATCTAAAAAACAGCATCTTCGCTAAAAATAGAATCTATTGATCAGTCCTTCAATCAATGCCTTCATTCGATTGTCATTGTCTTCCATCCATGCTCGTGACCTTCACAATTGGGTGACCTTGTCAGTTACCGTGGCTTAAATTGGGTCAGGTGATGACCTCAGTTTTTGTTTTGTTCTCGACAGTTTTATTTTAAGGTGATGAATATTAATGGTGAAATAATTGTTTAGTCATTATTAATTTTAATCAAATTTAATAAATTTAGTTTTAGTAAATTTAATCAAATATTTTTTTAATTTCTTAGTCAATTTAAATTCGTTGGCTCCAAAAAATTTATTTCAAAAAGGTTGACATTTTCATAATTATAACGAGAATGGTCATCGTATTGAACAATCTTCTGTGCCATAGCTTCACATCCTCACCTGGACGGGCTTTTTGCTCACCTGTAGTTTCACCTGTACGAAAAATGCGCCTCTAGTTCTTTCATTCCGCGTGCATTCCAGCCAGGTGACACCGGAGACAGAATTTGGAGTGATTTCCATGTCCTATATGTTTAGAGTCTTGGCGATTCATTTGTAAGGAAGCTGTTGTTAGCGGATTTTCCCTTGGAAATTGGAACAACCCAGAGAATCATCGACAATCATTCACATGGTTGATATTCAATCAGTTACTTGCTTTTCAATCGATTGAACCGATAGAATGAAGACTCTATCAAGACTTTCAACTATTGTTGTTTCAGAAATGTCACACTTTAGTATTTTAGGGAAAATGGTCTCCAATTTCTAGAAAATTATATTAATTCTACATCAATTTTCTTTCATTATTCTACATCATAAAACAGTCAGCCCGAAGCCTGCAACTTCGAATCCCAGCTTGAGTTTACCGAGGCCTAAAACGTTTACGTCGGCTTGCATCGATCGGTCTTCATCATATATATTCAAGTCGCTCTCCTTTCCATCCGATTCTGTGGAAATATTCGTTTGGAGTTCATTAGAAATTTTTTAGTGAAAACATATTCTGGAGGATGCAAATCGAAGAAATTGATTTTTGAAAGTCTCTGAATTCCGTTGGTGTCGCTCGCCCATTCTGCGGACTTTGTAAACTTTGTAAGACATTCCTGGATAGCGTACGGAATCGCACCGAAATCGAAATAAAAAGTGTGGATTTTTCATGGCAACACGGTAAACAAAGAACTTAAGATGTCTTCATAAAGGTGGCGATGGTTTTAGCGATCGTGAGTTTTTTTGCGAAGCAAGACTGATATTTTTTCATTGTTGTTTTTTTTTTCAAAAATTTTCATATCACTTTTCAATTTTCGACCTTAAATTGGAAATTTAAGCATTCAAATTGCTGGCTTGAAATTTGAAAATTGAAATCCTAAACATTCAAACCAACAATATCAGAGGAACTGTTACAGCTGACATCTGATTGGCTCAAGATGAACCTCGCCCTGATCTTAACTCTCTTGTGTTCCTTCTGCCACATGATGGCCGGGTTGATCAGCATTTGCGTTGGAGTGATTTCGACGGCAAGGGCTGACATCTGGCTGGCCCACGTCGTCTCCCCGATTTGGAGTGGTGCTTTTGTGAGGATTTCGACTTTGAATTATTTAAGATTTAAAAGCCGTAAGATGTTTTAATCATAAATCTAACTGCAGATATTCGTCATTCAGGAATTAATTGCCATTGACCCGCTAATAGATTATTTATTCCATTGTTCTGACCACTGACTCGAAAAAGTGGATTTTTTTTAATGATCGACAGTTTCTCATGACCGGGCTCACTGGATTGGCGTGCGTTTCAAAGAGGAGAACTTCATACGTGGTCAGTGATCCGAGACATTCGTCACCAAAGCAGTGGAATTTATGTAGCGTGAAATTGTGACATTCGTAGATCGTAATTGTAATCATCAGTGTTTAATCTAAGGTACCTCATCACTTCACTCATGTTTCTGCGAACCCTCCATCCAGATTATGTGCTTCGCTGCACTGTCTGTCGTTTCGCTGGTCACCGTCGTGGTAAGCATCCAGCTCCTTCGTCTGGGTCTCATCAACGAAACAACGGATGGTCACATGTTCCAGAAGGAAGCCAAGGATCTGACAATCGTGGTGGCTCTCGCAGTGACGGCCCTCGAGGGAATATTCTGCGTCTTTTCGGCATTCATCAGCTGCAGGCTGGCAGCCGACGCCAAGAAGGAACTACAGAGAAAGAGAGAAGGGACATTCCATGTCAGAATAATGGGCGAGAAAGATATCGTCCTCGTCTCCAAACAGACTCCCAACAGCGCCGAGAAACGAGAAAAGGTGTTCGCGACATCCTTGTAACTTAATTCGAATCGCCGAATCAAATATCCTTTGAAGTTTCTGTGTAATGCCATTTATCACGAAAGCTCTCTTGGATTAAAATTTCATGTCGGCAGTAACCCGCCAAACAGCTCTGCGTTAGTATTAAAGACAATCTATATTTTAGAACGAATTCTCATCGAAATTAAAACGTTTAGAGGAGCTTTTGAATTGAAGTAATGAAAAGCACAAAAATCATGAATGATATATTGTTATAGTTACAAATTCTCCAGCCAATTGATTCCATCATTATCGCATCGGCTCACGAAAATGTCTTCTTCGCTCATGTACCTTTCCGAATCCACTGTAAACATGGGCAACTCATTCCTTAATGATTCCTGTTTGTTCTCTCTCGAACACAAAACGTCCAAGATTGTCTGAACGTCTACACCATCGGAAGCATCTTCCTCAATTCTTGGAGGTGAAGAGATCAGAGT
Source organism: Hirudo medicinalis (assembly GCA_011800805.1). Taxonomy (NCBI): domain Eukaryota; kingdom Metazoa; phylum Annelida; class Clitellata; order Hirudinida; family Hirudinidae; genus Hirudo; species Hirudo medicinalis. Next base: position 39,412 of record MPNW01000865.1, read on the forward strand.
TTCCAACGAATCCCCATAATGTCCGCTGTGTTGGCTTTCTCTAAACGAGAACTCGGTAATAGTCGCATGTGGTCCATCGTCTATGGTAATGCTTGGAACGCCAACGTCCAGAGTCCTGGATTGGGGAGGTGTGTAACCCTGAGCTAGCAAATCAAACACTTGTGCTGATTCCAACTCGTTATGTTGCCTCAGTGGAGCGGCTGAAAAAGAAAGCAACATAAATATCCGCAAAGTAAAGTCATTAAATCGTTTCAATATCCAATTTACGGGTTGGGTCGAAATAGTTTTCATTGTACAAACGAGGAGGAGTGAGCGCAGAACAATTTCTTCGGTCTTGGCTTATAGAAGGAACGACTTGACAGGGAGATGAAATCTCGCCTTCGGAGCCCCTAGACCCGAACATATTTTAGCGAGCAAGTCTATCCGGCGTCAAAACCTTCGCCATCTGCCTAAATGGAAACTTAAATTAATAAATCGGAGCAAATAAGTTTTTTTAATAATGAGCTCAACAATCATTATTACATAAAGAAAAAAAGATTTGAAAAATAATATTTCTTAGAAATATGAAAAAATATTCTAAAATGCGGCGCTCAAAATAATATCGTCTGCTTTCATTGTCTGCCGATTGATCTGGGGGAAATGCTGTCGTAAACATTTTTGTTCTATTGTCAATTGATTTTTTTTTTCGCTAAAAATGTTCAACTCTTTCTGGAATGTTCCTCCAAAAACTTATTCGAGAGCTCAACGAAAAGCTTGCCAAAAGAAGGAAATCTATAATGGTAGCTTTCAAATGCTATTCAACCTTTGTAAAATTATTGTTGCGTGCTAGTTTTAAGATTGGTTGTTGAAGATAACCCATTTCCAGAGATTGAGTTGCCAAGACATTGTGACGAACGAGTTGGTAGCAGGTAATTTATTTCAATTACAAATTAAGTTGTTATTTTATCACAATTCATGTATTTAGAGCTATGGGAATTTATGTAATGAATGCTCCTGATCTATTTTTTCTGTTTGTAATAAGTGTTGTTATTTTTAGGAAAACATTGGACTTTAGAGGAGCCATCAAAATCCTTGATGATGAAGAGGATTTATTAGGTTTGTGCACTGATTGTGAATAATCACTGGCTTTGTCATAGATTCTTAAATGCCCTGTGCATAGCTTCATTCTCATAGCTTTTAGGAAGTTTCTTTTTAATAAATTTAAGATATGAACTTTAAAACATTATTGTAATATAAATCAGTAAGAATAAATAACAATAATTTGTAATAATTGTAACATTTTTCAATTTGTAAATCATTAGCCAAATCGTTTGAACTACCAAATTATCATTTCCAGTGAGCAATAAGAATTTGGGAAGTGGACATTTGGCAATTCCTCTGAGAACAAAACAAGGGCTCAAGAAAGCCGACGACATCGCATCTGCAAATGTGCCTTTTAGTAGCTTTGACGATTTTAACTCTGATGATGACCATTGGATGGCACTCAATTCTACTCCAAGGAGCAATTCAGTGATCAGAGCCGACGAAGAAATCGATGACCTTTCGACCATCAAGAGTTAGCTTTGTAATTCGTTCTTCTCAGAATTTATTGACTTTGTTCATCAAAAATTATCTGCATATGAATTTGGTGTTCTTTAAAAGTCGATGCAATCCCTAACAGGTGAGGAATTTGATCTGACGTCCAACGACGACGCCTCTGACCAGGAGCAAGGAACTTCCAAAATGTCCTCCTCTGCTTCTGACAAAGAGAACGAAGTGGGCAATCAGCAGAATGCTTCTGATAAAGAGATCGAGGACGTGACACAAGTCAAGACAAAAAATAAAGTTCTGAGGGCAAAATGTCGAAAGGGAACACCTCATCCTACCGTGAAATTGCCCCCACTCATAAGACAGGGAAGGTTGTTCGAACCACTAAAAAATAGGAGGAATGTAATGACAAATGACAAGATCATTCAGAAGCAAAGAGGGGGTTTAGCTTCTTTTCCCAAATGTAGTGACATCGCATTGAAAGTTATGAATTGGAAAATAAATTTGGAGAATGATGGATCTGGAAATGAAGAGCAGAAAATGAAGTTTAGAAACAATGATGAAAACAGGTTGGATGGCAAAAAATCAAGAGATCTCGACAAGGTTGACGTGCAGTTTGTGAATCCTACTAGTGCAGTTGGATTGGATGCATTGCTTAGACCGAAGCCCAAGACAAAATCTTCCTCGGCAGCGAAGGTTATTTCTCGTGTCCACGGCAGTCCCGAGAACGTACATGGGCATCCTGTCGTTAAAACGTCGGAAACTAATCTGGAGAGACACGGATGTTGTCGAAACGACGACTCCCCTCCTGACGTTAAGGACAACACATTGATTGAGAATCATGAAAGAGATGAAGTCTCTCCAACTTGTGATCGAGTTACAACAAACGCAATGATCGACAACTCTGCTCACATTCCCGATGATGACATTGAAACAGACCTCACCCCATTTCGTCCGCCAAGGTCGAAGAGAAAGAAGATTCGAAGAAAGAAAGGGGCTCGGGTTCTTGGAAAGATGACGTCGGACGAGCTGGAAGGGAGGTGTCACAGACTGAAGCAGAATCTGGTTTCGAGTTGGTTGTATTTTTGTTGCGTATTTGAAGGTAAAACAATCTGTAATATTAACCATGTCGATAATGGAAGAAACAGCTTGTTCAAGTTGCGTATATTGAATTTTATTCAATTATTACATTTTAATTTATTTAAGATATTTTTTTCCAGGGAAAGAACTTGATTTTGTGAAAATCAGTGAGCTTCTTGGAGTTCTGAATACCAAGAATGAAGACAGTCATGACGTCCAGACTCGTGACGATGACGAGGATCTCGTCCTCGATGGATCTCATGCCCCCTCGAAGGAAAGCGAATCCAAAAGAGACTTTGAAAATCCGGCACGTCGTACTCCTCTTCCGTTTGCTAAGAAGCAGCTGACCAGCACCTTCATTCATCACAACAGTGATCTTGCTTCCAAGGTTATCGTGATGATTACAACTTATTGATGTTTGACGATAACTTGGTAATATTTGTGAGGGCTCATAAAGATTGATGTAAACCCCATTTTGTGATGTGATATTTCTTATTTGCATCTGACAATTATTTGCACTCATTCAAGTCCTTATTATTCTTCATTTCAGACTCTAAGATCTCCCATTCAACGACAGAGTATGGGTCTGTCTTCCATCAGGTATGAGGCTAGAAGTTCATTCCTGGACAAACACCCCACGACCAGGGAGGTCGGCAGCAGGGAATTGATGGATTTGGAATCGCCCGGGAGTCCGTCGATCGGATGCGAAGGTTTAAGAGCTGCCGATGGATCTCGTGCCCCCTCGAAGGACGCAATCATCGACTTGGAAAATGATTTCCAAGCTGAGAATGTAAAAAGCATGGAGGAAGGTTCTGCTGGAGTTGTTGCCTCAGAGGTTTGTGTTGCTTTACAGATTGCATGAACTTGAAATATGTAATTATCCAAATCCACAAAACCAGAAATGTGCATTGACAAGATTTAGCAAACTCCTCTTACCTTCGATCCCTAAGAGTGAAAACCCCATGTCGAAGGGTAAAATAGAAAAGGACTCAATTGAGCAATGTTGGCTGACAGAGGATGTAGATTACGATTGGGGCCCGTGCTACCTCGAAGTCTACAAATACCAAACCTATGATCCTAATGTCTCCTATCCTCAAGGCTCGTTTATCCTCTGCTTGTTTCCTTTTTAGCATCTGTGTTTTAACCTCCTTTTTGTTCGCCAGATGACCTGGAGTTGGCATGATGAATGAGAGGAAGACTTTAATAATTAAAATTTTGTTTGGATTAGGACATCGAAATTACCTTAAAATGAATTTGTATTATTGGAATTTGTGTCATGAAATGTGTCGAATGTTCACATGCATTAAGCATTTGAGAGATGCATTGGAAAATAAATTATTTTGGATGCCAGTCGGACATCAACGGACAGTCGTGACTTTCCGGATCACATATTGGAACCAAATATCTCATGTTGGATCTTTATTCACCTCATCTGGTCCGATTTTTGTAAATTTGATTTCATGGACGTTCGTGAGAGTGTGCCTAATTAGCCTGATATTTTTTAAGGCGCAGATTGAAGGTCAAGTATGACGTTTTCTGTTGTCGAAGGCCAGAAAGATCTGTGTAACAAAAACATTTACCACCCGAATTACGCTCGTTAAGCAGACATTTGTAAGTCTCGACTCGATTTGTGTGCAGTGCTACTCGTGGGTAAGAATCACATTAGCACTAAAATAACTTTGACCTTGCGGAGTTCCCGACCGAGCCCTTTGATAATTGTTGGAGGAGGTCGCATGTTTGCAAATTCTGTGTTCTACTTCACGGTTTAAATAGATGTAAAGCAGACATGACCGAATATGTTAAACTGTCCTAGCTATTTTTGGAGACAAATCACGATTTAGTAGCTTTTAGACGAGATATAAACAGCTGGCCGGCTGGCTGAGATTTGCTAGTTCTCTAAATTCTGCGATTTTAAAGTTTTGTTAAATCGCCTCATTGTTAAGCTAAAATCTAAACTCGATAAATTGTATAAGGTTTAATTATAAGTTTGGGCTCTGTTAGCTCGCTTCGTTTAACTTTCGACGAAAAACACGGCTCGCTATTTTGAGTCTAGTTTTCCAGATGATAAATATATTCATAATTTATGATAATTAAAATATTTTTAGAATCGGGGAACACAGCTATACCTTGAAATGTTCCGCGGTAGCTATCTCCTCCGTATAAATATTGATAAAGGTGCGCCGGTCTGGTTAAAATACCAGTGCCCAAGGTTGTTCGAAAGAATCCATGTTATCCCATTTGAAGTCAGAAAGAGAATAACTTATTCCACCCGGAAAAATAACAATTTAAAGACTGGAATAGGTCGAAAGGATATGTCGCTCCAAGACAATTTACTTCTCCGACTTATAGCTTCCTCCGTCAAGATAGCGGATCGAGCCGGAGTGATCGTCAGAGATGTCATGAGTGCCGGCAATCTTAAAATCGTTGACAAAGTGAGGCGGATTTGTTTTAGATTTGAATGTTTTTATATATCCTTGAGGTGCTTGCTATGTTTACACTTGTTTGCTTAAGATCATCTTGTTATTTATTCGAAGGGGATCAATGATTTCCAAACGGAAGCCGATAGGCGAGCACAGAGATGCATATTGGCTTCACTGCACAAAAAATTTCCATCTGTTATAGTTATTGGAGAAGAGGTCAGATTGAATTGTTACCTTATCAGCTCCTAGAATTATAAGAATAACTGGTATATTATCATGTATTAACTAATTATGGTATTAATACCTTGTTAATTCTGGATAGATTTGTATATTTGTTTGGTTTATAAAGATTGTCCTTTTTTTTACAAGATTTATGATTAAGTATGTAATTTTGCGGGTTTTGTAACTGTAATGTATATTTGTTTATGCTAATTCAAGGAGGAGACTAACGAGGATGCTGATTGGGTAGAAATGGGTCAGAGCGAAGAGGTCATGTCACAAGCAGCCAATCTACCTCAAGATCTAAGATCTCTTGACCCCCATGATGTTGGCGACCAGACATTTTGCTGAGCTTTCTTATTTTGTTAAGCTAACTACTAAAATGTGGTCGCTTATCAATCATCCACAAACAGCTTGTGTTTTTCAGGTTTGTGTTTGGGTCGATCCCTTGGATGGCACAAACGAATACACCCAGGGTAGGTGGTAAAATTTAAAAAGATTGAATATTTTGTTTATGTAGTGATATCTCGACAAAAACATTTAATGTCCGATCCTGTCGGTGTTGATTTGTTTGGAATACGAGAGCTGACACAAAATTTTTTCACTTTTCAAGGTTACCTGGATCATGTGACAGTTTTGATTGGTGTGGCTGTTAAGGGCAGGGCAGTGGGAGGGGTCATCCACCAGCCTTATTATAACGCCCAATCGTCTCATGTCGGGAGGACGATATGGGGCATCGTAGGACTCGGTCAGTTGATTTTTAGAGCCAATCAAATCATTTCTTTGGAATAATTGATGAAACGTCATTGACAAATTCCTATGGAGTTTTCTATGAATCTTTTGAATTTATTAAATGGATTTATAACTAATCTAAAATGGTTGATAAGGAGCGGATAAAATCGATCCGTTATTGTTAGAAATATTTCCAGTAATGCTTTTCCATCTCGAGCGAGATGATGAATCCTCTGCAAATCACGATCCTGATGCGTCCGAACATCTTAATTAGTTGAAAGCTTTCCATATCCAGCATTTCAGGTGTGATTGGTGGCTGGCATTCTTTACGCTGGCAGAAAGTTAAAGCATTTTTCTGGAATTGAAGGCCAATTACGTCACAGAGCTCCATTTGCTCATTGTTAAGAAGTTCTATTGGCTTCCATGCCATGTCACACCAATATTTTGAGTAGTGCTTGGTGCTCTAAGGGAGTGTTCTTTACGTCGTCATCATGACCAAACATCGTTTCTTGTTTTCTCTCGAAGGTGCTTTCGGCCTGGAGAAACACGAGCCTCCAAAAGGATGTCGGAGAGTTCTCACCACTCGATCTCACGAGACGGATTTTGTCAGGAAGGCCGTGGAAGCCTGTGAAGCGACCGACGTCATAAAGATCGGAGGAGCCGGATTCAAGGTCATTTTTGACCTTTTTTTGACAATTTTTTCCTTTGGTGTTTTAATTTTAAAAATCCTAAAGCTTAATTATCCTTTATATAATTTATAAATCCTTTTTATAACTTATCCATAATAAAAGGATAATTAAGCTTTGACAATTTCAAGTCGAATGAAATGAATTTCCAAAGGAGATTAAAATCAAATGTCCAACCGAGTCACTTGTCATTCGGTAAATTCATTTGGAAACTGGATATTTGCACTTCTAAAGCATTTGACCTAAGTTTATCATCACATCTAACATTAATATATCAATTATTATTATTATTATTACAAGTATTTATTTGCTCAGGTGTTGTACCTAATCGAAGGCAAAGCACATGCCTACCTGTTTGCAAACCCAGGCTGCAAAAAGTGGGATACCTGTGCTCCAGAGGCCATATTGAGGGCGGTGGGAGGGTGCCTGACCGACGTCCGCGGAGAGACCACGTCATACTTTCCCGACATCGAGCACCCTAATTCTGGGGGCGTGGTTGCCACGGCTTGCGGGGAAGACCACGGCTGGTACATCGAAAGGATACCTCAAGAAGTGAAGGACGGTTTGAAGAGCGGATGAACGAACGAAGGGCATGTCGATTTTTTGTCGAGGGATTACGAATCGTCTGCCGAGGGATGGTAGAGATTTGTACTTTACGAAAAGTCATCTCAGATTTCCATGATTTTACATCGGTTTTTCGAAGTTCTGAAGTTTTTAGATTTATTTTTTATTTAAAAGTAAATTTCGGTCGGCCGCAATTTGCATTCTTTGCTTTTCTTGGGTCTGTGATTGTCGTCTGCAATGATAGTCTCGTTTAGAATATTTTTGTGAGCGTGCGTCGTAACTTCTCAACACGTTTATTTAGGGAGATTTGTGTACGAAAAACCTTTCGTCTTCGCCGAAGACGCTCGATCTGCACCCAAACCGATTTGAAGTTCGTAAATTTTACGACAGTTGTCGACGTGTCTTGCTCGAGTTTTTATTTACGATGCAGTTGCCTCGATCTCTGCTCTTACCCTGCCAAGGCCTGCAGAAAGCCGACCCAGTTTGTTGTTGTAAGTCATCAAACACCCCAGTAAATAACATTGATTCCGTAGCTGTTGCCAAATAGTCGGATCAGCGGAATAGATTCTTTCGCACAGAATTTAATGTAAATGACGTCAGATAAGGATTTCATCGTTAGTGAGTCTTTAGCATAAAATATTGTGATCTTGTACGTGGACACTCTCATCCTTAGATTGAGACCATTCTGAACTGTTCCATAGCAACCTCATGATTTTGTAGTAAATTATTTTAGCTTGACCTCGAACATTTTTCTTAAAACTATTTTTATTTTCATGATTACGACTTGCATTTTGTTGTTCACGCTCGCGACCGGCTATTTTGCATCGTAATTTGCCTAATTGACGTCGGACGGTTCGCGTCCGACACTTCGAGCATCCGGTCGATTCCTGGTGCTTCCGTTGAAGTTCGACGACAACGTTTTGAGTCAGGAGTCCAAATCGTACAAAACATGCCATTTTAAGCTCGATTCTAGTTAATACAGAACAATTTTAGAATTTCCTGTTAGCAGTCAGAAGGCTTTTTGATTATTTGATTGAGGAGTTGTAAATAAATGCCCGTACATCGGACGATGATTTTAAACTTTTACTTGAAAACAAAATCATTTTCATTCAAAAAATATTCCTTTCCCTATTTCGAATCCCACTTAGACGCTGATCGTCCTGAAGATGTTGAAGCCGTCCAGGGCGGTACTGATGATGACTCCGGGCAACTGGGGATGCCAATGGAGTTCTTTGATGTCCTTCTGACCCTGATGGATAAACAGGAGCTGGGGAAGGACGTCGGGTTCACCATTCTCGATCCCTTCCGTCTCCATGGTTTCGGGGATGTCGTCTTTCTCCACGGCGATGTCCCAGATGGTGAGCTGATCGTCCTCTCCAGAAGCTGCGAGGACCGAGCTGTCGGTGGGATTCCACTCGATGGACGTGATGGGCCCGGTGTGGTGCTTGAACCTGGCCACCGGCGTCATGCCGAAGGCCGGCTGATCCTTTCTGTACATGCACAAGTCCCACACCTTGACGATTCCATCGTCCCCTCCAGATGCAATGAATCTCGATTCCAATCTGTTCCAGCTGATGACATTTACGTCTGAGTCGTGGGCTCCGTCGATGGAGATCTTGCAACCCTTGGTGGGAGCACTCCTCGTGTCCCAGATTTTTATGCTCCTGTCCACAGAACACGAAGCAAGGACGGTGGCTTCTGTGGGAGACCACTGAAGATCTTCGACCGAAGCTGTGTGACCGAGGAAAGGCTTTGGATCAACCTTCCATGTCCCATCTTCTGACATGTTCCACAAATGGATATTCTTGTTGCAGTCTCCAGTCACTAGGCGGCCTTGAGTCAATGAAGACCAGTCCATAGAAAATCCCTCTGTGTTATGCCCAGCAAAGGAAAAGAGAGAACACTTTGAATCAGACTTAAATTTTGATCCTCCATTCTTGGTCTCAACTGCTTGTAGGGGCTGTGTCAGATTCCAAATGTAGACCTTTCCAGTGTCTGACCACGTAGCAGCAAGGGTAGCATCCCCAATTCTGGTTGTCCTGAGTCTGTTGACAGCTCCTGGATGCTTAAGCATGGCAGCTTCAAGAACTGGTTTCTTCTCATTATCTTCATCATCTTCATCTTCACTTTCATCCTCACTGTCATCATCATCTTTGCCCTTCTTAACGGGATGAATATTGCTCATTTTCATGACGACAACACTGTTAGAGTGAGAATTTTGAGATTGGGTTCCAGCTGCAAGATAGCAGCTCATTGGATAAGTTTCCCTGCTGTTGCCAAGGTTGTCCTTTATAATGTCGAAGCTCAGACATGGTGCTCCTTAAAATAAGAAAACAATAACGGTTGAGATTCACATTTAATTATGTAATCATTTGCTGAATAATAAACAATCGGAATACGAACCTGTACTAGCCTGATGGTAAAGAACGTAGGCCGATTCGTCGCAAACCAATTCTTCACCGTCATCCAAAGGCTGGCCAGGCAGATAGACACGTGCTTTCTTGCCGTCTTCGTTATCTTCCTCATCTTCATCTTCTTCATCACCACTTTCATCGTCTTCGTAGTCATCGTCTTCCTCCATAAACTCATCTTGGTTCATCTTTTCCTCGTTTTCAGATGACATGGCGATTTTTTGTTTGTGGACGAGAATATAAAACCGCAGGATACCGATGCGTTTGTTTATATTTTGAAAGTCCAGAAGACCTTACAGCTGGTTAAATATTACAAATCATTTTTTGTTTTAATTAAAATCAAGTAATTGAATAAATGCAAAATTTAAAAATGATACTTTATTAAATAAGTTTTACTGTTAATGATATACAATAATTTTTGGTGTAATAATGATGGCTCGCCTGAATTCCTACTGTGTTAATAAACTCATGGATCGACTTGAAAGCATTCTTAATGCAAAATAGGGACAATGGAGTTTGTGTTATTTCAATTTTATTATTAAATTAGTTATATTTCGATAATGGTGGTTTAACATCAATTTTTGTCATAAGTTTTTTAAGTTTAGTTAGCTTTTATCAATTTCATTAAATCTTGGGGTTATTTTAACTTTTCATATCCCTTCAAACTTCTAAGCTCAATAATGATTTGCTTGGTGGCCTAATTGTAGGCTTATCGGGCTCATAAGGCTCAGACACTTGATATATTTGCCTTCAGACTGACCGTTCATCACATCATTCTAACAATCTCCTCAGTCAGCAATCTTTATCTCAGATAAAATTTTCAGATAAAATGAGCAATCATCTCGTGGTTTGTGGCTATAACCATATGCCAACTCAAACCGTTCATATGGAATTTCACTTTTTTTCCTTCCATTAAATAACCTGAGTGTTTAGAAAGTTCGTTGGCGCAAACCAATTAAATTGCAATTTAAAAGAAGTGGTAAATCCAAGACTGACTCAAAAGCATCTCATTGTTGTCGACAATAATAAATACTATTAAATCCTCCTAGCAAATTGTTATAATTGACAGCAGGCAACAAATTACCTTTTCTGCAAAACAGTATTTTAGTTTCAATTTCGGCTACAATCTTCATCAGACATCAGCCTCTCTGCCAAACAAAATCGATGCGTATCCCTAGACTTGAGAGCCGTCGGGCTCCAGAACGTTTAGGCGCCCACATTCTCAGATGTTAATAACTGTCTACTGAAGATCCTTAGCGCACTCGAGGGCACAATAGCTTCGAACTGACCGAACTTTGGCCCGACCTCGATACCACCTTAGCGACAAAGCAAACTGTCGCCTCAGCAGAGCCACCAACCACTCGATTCAATGGCTCTTAACCAGGCGCTCAAAACTTCGGAGAATCCTTTGTTAACAATCGAGAAATAACAAACCAACCAATCCCTCACCAGAGATACATCGCACCACAAGCTACTGCACAACGGCGTGAATTTCACAATTCCAAACTATTTCACTGTACCTGTTAATAGCCAGCACAAAAGCCAAATTGTGACCAACGTATATCACTTGAAAACACCAGAACACAAACCAAGCAACTGTTAACGAACTAGAACAAACGAAGACAGCAAGAGAGTACGTGAGAAAAACCTTTCGGGCAACACTCTCCAACTAGCATACCGAATTTATTTGGATCTCGAAATGAAAAACTCTATCGCAAAGAAAAGCTGAAAAATAATATTGAAAAACTCCGCACTCCAGACGGAGGGGAGAGAAGACGAAACGACTCCGAACACGCCGCACCGTCCGCCAGTGGCGCGGACCCGGGGCCTTCCCCCCGAACGGAGCGACCGATCCAAAGCGTCTCCTCGAGGGCCAGGCAGGGGGTACTAGAGATGAGAAATTCCAGGATGCAAAAATGCACTCGTCCTCTATCTGCGGAGCCCACTTCTGGAATGTAGATTGGCAGCAAAAAAGAAAACCCTACGAGGTCGAGCCCGACGGCAATCCCGACGGGGAACGGAAAGACGAGAAGAGCGCAGCACGGAAGGGGCTCGGCTACCTCGGAAAGCGGAGACTTCTTTAGAGAGGATGCCTTCGATTTCACCTTGCCTATGGGTTCGAGCTTCGGACGAAAGGTGGGCGAGCGAACCGGGCGAGACGTACGGAGGAGGTCGGCTTCCGAGGGGACGATCTATCGCGAAGAAGAGAAAGCCGTGGCGTCGCTTCGGACGAATCCTGACGACGGCCGCCGGCGAGAACGTTTACATGCCGTTGGGACGAAAATTAACAGAGTTAACGATGCAAAAGGTTGTTCATCCACACACACTCACACGCGCAAACACGCACGGTCAAGTCTACTTGCTCATCATCATCGTGACGAATTCTGAAAGAAAAAAAACGAAGGAATTAGTAACAAATAAATGCGATGACTCGAGCTCAGAATCCACTCATAGGCAAATACTCATTAAGTCAGCTTTCTTCCTGCCTTAACTGACTTTCCTAACATTTCAAAAGCGTCGTAAAAAACATCTATAAAAAAAGTCAATGAAGTAAGATCGATACCTTCATAGTTGACCTGGCCGTCACCGTCAATGTCAGCCTCGCGAATCATCTCGTCGACTTCCTCGTCAGTCAGCTTCTCACCGAGATTGGTCATGACATGTCGGAGTTCTGCAGCAGAGATGAAACCGTTGCCATCCTTGTCGAACACCCGGAAAGCCTCGCGGATCTCCTCCTCAGAGTCAGTGTCCTTCATCTTGCGAGCCATCATGGTCAGGAACTCAGGGAAATCGATCGTCCCGTTTCCTAAAATCGGCAGAAATTCCTTGAGCCTTTGCTAAAAATAATTTGCTAAAGCAAAATAAATGTTTGGGAAATCACACCAACCATCAGCATCGACTTCATTGATCATATCTTGCAGTTCAGCTTCTGTAGGGTTCTGGCCAAGAGATCTCATGACAGTTCCCAGCTCTTTTGTTGTGATGGTACCATCACCATCCTTGTCAAACAGAGAGAAAGCCTCCTTGAATTCTGAATATCGAAAGTTTAGTTTAACTCCTTAAAATGCTGCCAGACATGGAGCAACCAGAATAATTAGTCTAACGGGCAAAAAACGTGAAGTAAAAATCCGCGTAAAATATCTAAAACTCGTCAAATAATTCCAACAAGAACGCACCGGCAATCTGTTCTTCTGTTAATTGGTCGGCCTGAAATGCAGAAAAAATTTGCAATTGTAACGAACTGAGAAAAATGGCCGACAAATTCTAGACTCTTCTCACGCCATTTTGATACCGTTCTAATGCCTACAGAGAAATAATCCCAAAAACCGAGAGCTCGCGCCTAAGATGAAATAAAGGAGAAATGCAGTCTTACCATGATCTTTCGGGTCGAATCAAACTCTAAATTCTACAAAAACAGCAGCGGATTGTTCTCTCTTAAACTATCGACCAAAGCGCACGCCTTACCCACCGATAATGGCTAGAAATTGTTTACTGCGGCAGTATAGGCCCCGGCTATGAATCACGCCTTTGACGCATTGCGGATGATTTTCGTACACGCTACCAAAAGTCTCTTAACAAAATCTATCTGTGCAGCCAAGCGAGAATTTCTTAATTTTCGTACGGCGTTTATTTTCAAATTATTTCAGCCATTAATTTTTACTTTTCGAATTAGCTGTCGAAAATGTCTAAACCCGAGCACATGTCTGCATGCGCTCTACAGTGCACGTGTTGAAAATTTTCCAGCCTTTTTTATTAGCTCGGTTTCTTGAGTTGTAGAAATATTTCAGCTCAGCCAAACTCACCATTTTAAAATATATGTTCGCCCTTTGTGAAGTATTTCAGATTCTTTATCTTTAGGTCGAGAACCAGACCAGCAAGTAGATGCGAAAACCAGCACAATTCTAAAACGATTCGAACAGTATTCTCAAAGCTCTCAAGAGTCGAGAAGAGCAACGTGAATAGCGACCGACGTGGCTATTCCGACGACTGGAAAAGAAATACTGGCAACGTAAGGTAGCCGATACTAGCGATGCTAATGCTGTTCTACTGACTGGCATCCAACTATAAAGCGGTGCTCGGCGCCTCCTCCCTTATCATTCTCTTTCCATCATCGTCATCGTTGTGGTGGTGGTCGTTGTTGTGGTTCAGGTTGTTTGTTGATGTTGTGGTTGCTGTAATTCTAGAAAGCCAGCCATTGCTGGTGCAGAATCGGTCCTCAACAGTCGATATGGGCTTGCCATGTATCCATACTGGGCCCGACACGTGCACCGAGATGGGGGGCATGCCATCCGTTGACGGCGGTGGGATGGCATCCATATGTTTATAATCTTTTCCAGTCTATATCGTGTTAAGTCGTTAAATTGGACGCCAGAAATGCTGGCTGTCGCATGGAAGCCGATGGTAATGTAATTATCATAAATTATGTTAATGACAGACGCTCATTATCATAGGCCTGGCACGGGCTCCCGATCAATGCGACACACAGCTAATCGTCTGCTCTGCTCCTATTGGTCGGAATTCTGCCGCATTGCGGCTGTCGTTGCCACTAGCAACCGGCGCAGTACGACACGACGATATGTTAATGAGGAGAATGCGTCGAAAATTGCGCAGGGCGACAAAAATAAATTAAAAATTTGCGTAATTATTTTACACGTGAAATTATTAATTAAATTTGTTAAGAATTAACTTTTAAGTTTTATCGAAGTTTGAGCCTGAATCTGATTGTTGCTCTTATTAAGTAGTTCTTGATCGGAGTTGACGCTGCGGTACTGCGGCCGGCTTCATCACGTAACTGTCATTTCTCCTGATTGTGTTCTTATGGCTGTGTAATATTAATTCGAACATCGGTAGATATTGTTGTCCTTATCTGCGCACCAAATATTTGCAAAGTAGTTTCGTCGGCAAGTTAATTGGCGATTTACCGTTTGAAGATAAGTGGGTAGGCAAATTATGGCAGTCAAGAATTCGGACCTTCTAGGTACCGCCTCTGACGGCCCGTAGAAAATGTCTTTGTTAATTTTTGGGTTATTCAATCATTCTGGGCCTTGGAACGACGTGAAGATTCGTTACCCATATTAAGTATGTGCACTGAAAGTGCAAGCTAAACAACGCAAATCTCTTTGTCTTGAATGTAGACTCGGTAAAAATCTCAATTATTTTTGAGTTTTGCCAGTTTGAGAGGAGCTTGCGATTAAATAAAACAACACTTTTGGCTTCTCGCGATGAAATTGTGCACTCAGAATATAAGTATAAGTTGAAAAACACGTAAATTGTTGCCATGAGAGGATTCGAAATCTCCATTAATGGTATGAGAAAAGAAAGCTAAGTTGATTAAGCCAGTCCCATAAAAAGAGAGAAGCTGTATTGTTAAACATTGCTGAAAAGATAAGAAGATGCACAATTTGAGGACACCTGATTAATTTGGTTCTATTTTTTGTAGTCACTTCCTCTTCTGAAAATACACTTGAACTGATAGTTTGAAGCCGTCCGACATGTGCAGACTCATGTAAAGGCCGTACAAGCCAAGACATGTCACTACGAATTCGACGATCTTTTGATCGCTTTTAGAAACAAGTTTGGCATGTCAATACGCCGATGTGGTTAATGGACCGTGCAGCGTTCTCCAAAGTTTACCTGCGGCACATTCTCAGACTCGAACTTTGAAGGTTCGATTCCAAATCTTCCTATTGCCTTTTTGGTGTCCAGACGCTCTGAGAGAAGATCACCGAAGATAATACCACCAATTGTGTGACATAAAAAAAGGATAAGAATGAGGAAGTATAGAAAATAGATTATTCAGCAGGTACACCTGCTGTTGACTTTCAAGGGACTTCTGGAGTGATCTAAGTCCCAGCAGGTAAAAGAGGGAACCAATCCTTGTTGTTTATGTTGTAAAATCAATTGAACGAGGAATGGGACATTACACCTTATAAAGAATAATTGTTCATTCCTAACAGAGGTCTGCTATTTTAGCTATTTACAAATATCGAGTGGTTGTAAGGTAATTATTTTAATTTCTTTATCACATAAATATTTTTTTATTATCGCAAATGTTTTTATTTGTCTCCTAAAACCAATCCTTCTTTGAAATAGAATTCTTTGTTGGCCATTGCTTCATGATAATGCCGAACAGCATGACGTGCTTGAGAATGTCGTGTTTTCAGATTAAATACAACTTTTTTTTATTATTATTATTAAAAACTCTCTCATCTTGAGATATTTATCTGGACACCCGCACTTCAGAAAACTCCCCGCTCGTGATTGGTCACTTTCTCATGGCCTGTCATCACGTGACCCAGGAAATAAAAATACTCCTTTCCTTTTGCTCTGCTCCTGTTATCACTCTGGGAGATAATCCGATATAATCTGAGGGTTATAGGAATTGTGAGGAGGGGTGGTAAAAGCTATCCAAAAGAATCATGGACATGACTGTTCAACCAGATGAAATGATGGTCTGAATGTTTTCTCGTCTGTCCTTGGAATAATGGAAAATTCCGGATTGACATGGGAGACACCGCTGCCAACTTGGGGCCGTGGGCATGTGAGAGCGAGTTTGTCACCGGCCATGGTCTTACTTAGGGTTTGCTTCGAAAATATAACGATTAAATGTGTTTTTTAAATGAAAAACATCAAAATTATTTTCTAATTTTTTAAAAGCTAGCATTTCGCCCTTCCTCTCGCATTCAACTCCAAAAGTTTCCATAGTTGGATTTAAAATCTCAACGAAGGAAGGAGCTCAAGATTTGGATTGATGCGCTTCATTTCTACTTACGTGCTAGTACGTACGCAATCATCTCGGTAGGGACGCAGTTATTTTGTCCAGAGACCAAAATGACGCTGCGAGGGCAAAGGTCGACCAGCGGATTCAATTTCTTGTCTCCCAAAGTCTCCGGAAAAGTCTCCAGTCATGGAATGGAGAAATAAAACGGAAAAATGGAGGAGCGAAAAATGGGCCCTCTGACAAGAAAACGACAGGATGTTCGACTGGAATTTGTTCCATGGGATGCAGGACTTAAAGGATATGTTGATGGAAAAATTTTTGAGAGAACTTTTTTGTCAATTTTTAAAGTTTAATCGCTGTTTTTGCGAAAATTAATTTGTTTGGTTGATTTGGAATTTATAGTTTATTCGTTAAATCAATTGATGAAGTGTTAGTGAACGATTTGTTAGCGGTTTATCGTAACAACCGATCCACCATAACTTTGGACAAAATAAAAAAAAAATCTCAATTTTCTAGGAAAGTAATTAAAAATAAAAATCAATGAAGTGAGCAAAAATAGAAATACATCAATCATTTGAAATCTTGAGAAACATTTCCTACGAGGCGTTGTTATCGATCCAGTGCCTACTACCTGGTCGCACCTGTAGAGACACCTGTACGAGTTCGTGAGAGTTGCAGAAAGCTCCACCTAGATTTGCCTGGATAACAGAGACGCGGAAGTGATGTCAAAGTCGAATCCAGGATCAAGTCAACAAATCTTCATCCAATAAAATCCTGTTACTGAAGGTTTTCGTTTGGGAAATTTGATGTTTTAAGACAAAATCTTTTAAAAAAATTTCCTTCTCCAGGATTTGATGAGGGAAACAAAGGATCGAAGAGATAGATGCTTATCTAAGCCGGATGGATTAGATATGGAGAGGAGGACTTATCCGTCCATGGATGAGCTGGCAACGATTCCAGAGGATTTCATTGAAGGCCTGGAAGAATGCCAAACATTGCTCATCCGCCAGAGTGCCGTGCAGTAGAGTCATTACGCTGATCTTTTCAATAAATAAATAAATAAATAAAAAAACAAACAAACCAATAAATAAATAAATAAATAAATAAATAAATAAATAAATCAATCAATCAATCAATCAATCAATCAATCAATCAATCA
>MPNW01000865.1:78854-96947 GCA_011800805.1 Hirudo medicinalis
CCGAAAGGCGAAAAGCCAGAAGGTTTGTGCCGAAAACTAGGACGAGTTTTTGGGTAATAGTACTGCATCCTCGTAGAATTGGAGATGGTTTCTGTCAGCCTCCGTCCTCCCATCAGGTTGCTGATGTTCGAGATAGGCGCCTGATCCATGGTCCGGTTTACTCCAGTTGTTATCTCTCGGAGGCGGAGCTTGGACGAGAATTGGCCAGAGTTTTTTGTATAATTTTCAGCTCAATTTTACGCTATCCATTCGTGAATATCCATAAGTGAATATATGCTTTCATTTCAAGCATTCTTTCATCCGTAATATGGGTGCATCCACTCATCCATCACCATCTCTCAAATATCCAGCCATCCGTCCACCCACCCATATATCCACCCATCCATCCACCCACCCATATATCCACCCAACCGTCCACCCACTCAACCACCCTCTGGTTGTTGGGTGGTTTGTTCTGGGTTTCAGGACAACGTTCTTGCTCATCTCTAATCTGTTCCAGATGCTTCTGTGCGCTTCTTGTACGTTCACTTGGATGCTTGCTTGTGTTTGTTTATGAAAAGCCTGTTGCTGGCTATTTTTATGCCAAAGCAAAGGACCGGGCTCATTCGAGAGTATTCGAGATGCTAACCGAATTCTTGAACAAGTTGAACAAGCTCATTAGCGAGAGACGATACTTTGAGGAGTTATTCACGTTGGAAGCATCGGGATCAGAAATATTCTGACCGGACTTATCCGGCCAGTGCTCGGTGTTGGATTCTTGCGCCCATCGTATCGGTGCATTCATTGAATAAGGTTAAGCAAGCGTAGGACTTATCAATGTACTCATCCGATGAGCTTGAAATGGCTACTTTGAGGATGACGACGACTGCGTTGATACTGATGATGATGATGATGATGATGATGATGATGATGATTAATGAGATGCTGATTACGCCAGCCGTAACAAAGTCATTGATATGACGACGATGACGTAAATAGGACTGTGATGATGACAACGATGGCGATGACATCCAGGATAATTGGAGTCTAAAAATTACACGTGTGTGGACCACCGCCATGAGAAATGACCGATCCAATGTAATGTAATGATCCCGTGATAATGACACGCGCTCCTGATGATGATGATAATAATGGTGCGGATTGCAGTGACGACGACGACGACGACGACGATGATGATGATGATGATTATGGTCACTCGTGATTACATCGATGATGACGATTGAGCGGATGATAAGACTGACGATGATGGCTTGTCTTATCTTCATGCGATCGTTTGTGAGTGACTTGTGTTTACTTGATGCATAGCTCGCTGGTGGCTGTTGTCGTAGTGATGACGACGACGATGACGATGATGATAGTGATGAAGGTGATGATGACGACTGCGATCCAATTGATATGATTATATGAATGATCTTAGATGATGACATCTATCGACATTTTAGAAAGACGCGACCTACACAAACTGCGTCAGAAGAATAAGGCAAATAGAATAACAAGGAATACGCATGCTTGGCGGAGAATTATCGTCGTCGTCGTCGTCATCATCTTTATCATCATTAATATTAATTTCATGTTTAATATTATTCTATGCTTGCGATTATTTAGATAAACACGTTCACAAAATCCTCGCGGAACGACAAAGTTTGCTCGGCTAAGTTCAAACTCAGGACTTATAGGGTTTCACTTTTGAGTCGGCTCGCTAGTTGTGCAAATCAATCAGTGTCTTGACGTTCGTGCTTTTCAAGACAAAGGCTTGTAATTTTGAGAGATCTCACATTCTGGCCATCTTTGTTATTTGTGGCTTTCGGCTGCTCTCAAAAGCACCAGCTTCGCTACAACCTTTACCTGAGTTTTCCGATGTTCCGAGAGTTCCGATGTAGTAAAGATTTTATTTTTTATAATATTTTTTTTTAAATATGACATTATTCTGAAACAATTTTTTTTAACCTGAAACGCCTGGAAATTCCCTTTGCCGCCGAAGATATTCGATACGTGTCCTGAAATTCTTACTGTAAATGAATATTGGCTAATTAATATCAAATATTAAACATAGTAACGTTTACTATTTAGTGCAGCAACAATAAATTATTACGTGTTCCTACTGGATTCTTGGGTACCTTGGTCGTCTGCCAATTCTTAACTATAAACATCCGCTATGGTCGCCGTACGATGAAATGACAAACATAGCCGCTTATAATCGAACCAGGATCCTTTTTGACACGAATTGATGTCGAATTTTGTTTACTTTTGTCGTTATAACTTGGACTTCGACCAGATAAGACTAATTTCATTTAGAGCGTATTTGTTAAAAGCTCGTGCACTACCAGCACATATTGGCTTTTTTGCATCGATGAGTATGGTAATGTATATTTCTTCGAAGCTTTCAAGTGGGCGAGTTAATATGGTGATTTTAATGGAGGTTGCAAAAAAAAAATGGCGTCTGTTTCTCGACTCTAATAAAGTGCTCGCTTGCTTTTGTTTAGTCACGATTTGAAGCTTGCTGCGATGTTAAATCATGTTTTGACATCAAAAATGCTTCGAAGACAATCGCATTCCATAATCTGAAGCTCCTACTTCGAGTAATTTGTTTAGCTCCATAAGAATGTACCTAACTTGAGAAGCTCTATTTAGAGGCATAGCCGCATCTGCCTATTGTTTTCTGCACTCGTCAGCAACCAAACATTTGGATCATGGGCTGATGTAATGAGAATTTTAATAACCGGTTTTGGTTGTAATTATCTTTAATTCTACGTGGCTTGTCACGGTTTGTTCAAAACCCCACTTGATTCACAAAAGTGAACTGCCAAAGGTGAACTGATCACAGCCAACACTCCTTAATTAGGTTAATGAATTCACTGTGGCCACTCTATTGTTAGACTTTGTTCGGCCATTTTTATAGTTTGTACCAGTTTGGCACAGTTACTATTGTTGTGGTCGTTGTGGTTGCTCTTGATGTGGTCAATCCCTATTTTTTAAGGCTGATAAAAATTCCTCAAGACCACAATGCAAAGTCATAAAATAATAGGTAATGAGGGGTAGAAATTGTTGAAAGCTCCTGTCGATGACTGCATTCTAAAAGCAATACAGAATATTGTGTTAAATAATATCTGACACTGTAATTGCAAACATTTCCCCAAATCTTGTTATTACAAACTGCTGTAGGTAAATAGTCACATTATCACATTATGTGGTATCACAATATCTAGCTTTGGAACACCTCTAAATTCCTCGGTTATCCTGCTTTGCCGAGCCACACAGCCGACCATCACTGAATGTTACTAGTGCCGATCATACCACCGTGGCTGCATAGGAATGTATGCGGTGTTATGTGAATTATATTTTGACCTTTGCAATTTGATGAAGGACAAAATTGCATTTTAAATTATTTACGTCGATAATCTCATCACCTTATTATTGTCGATAATTGTCACCAAATTTTGATGAAAATAAATTTTTATCGATACCTACGAGCACGGCTGCGTCATCTATCGCTGCCGGGATGGACCGGTTCTTAATCCCGTGTTTACTTTCAGGGTCTTATGAGTTTTGAGAGGGACATAAGTTGGTCTCCTACAGAAGTGAGTGTGTTTCTCGTCTTGTTTTGTTGATAATACACATTGGTCTCTGCATTTGCTCATAATTATGCTGCTAAATTGTCTATTATAAGGATGTTGTTCAGTTTAATGAGCTAGGGGAGGGCATTCCGGCAGCCTTTGGTAGGAAACGGATTTTGTCGGTCCTGTGCTTCCGTCTTCACACCAAATTTTGCTCTTCAAACCAGACGATTTTAATCATTTTAAATTTGGACGTCTTAGTTTTTTGGATTCAAATTTGTAATGTAAATGTTCTCCATTATTACAATTTTTTAAAACGACTTTCTGTTTTTGCAGGAGAGCAATTTGCTCAGGGCGAGTATTTCAAAGAATGGATCATGACGTTATGTACCTCCAGGGCCAGCAACAGCAGCAGCAGCAACAACAACAACAACAGCAGCAACCACAGCATCAACAGCAACAACTAATACAGCAACATCTTCTCCATCAACTGCTGCAGCGTCAACAGCTCCAGCAGTCACAACAACAACAACAACAGCAGCAGCTGCAACATCTACAACAACAGCAGAAGTCCATCAAGAGGAGGACGAGTCAGATGCCCGAAGAGGGGCAGAAGGGGATCAAGCTCTGTGCCGTCTGCTCGGAACTGGCCGCAGGAAAATACTTCGGGGCTGAAGTCTGCGTTCCCTGCAAGGTTTGAACTCTCACCTATTTTTGAGGGTTTGAGTGTTCATCGTTCAAAGTTTGTGTTCCTAGGTCAGGAACTTCCTTGAATACACATGACAATACAATGTAATACTCACAGTTTCAATGTAATAAGCTTTACAAGCACCTTATTCTTGTCCGAATTAATACGTACGATGACGATCGTAGCGAACGGCGAGTTAGAAATATTTTACATCGCCGACAGACCTTCTACCTGAGGTATGCCTACACCGGAGAATCCTTCGTGTGCAAGGGCAACGACAACTGCCTCATCACTTCTACCCAGAGAACCTGCTGCAAGAAGTGCAGATTCAGGAAGTGCAAGGAGGCAGGGATGGAGAGAAAGCGTAAGTTTCCGATTGCAAAAAACTCGTCTTTCGTTTCCGGAAGTATTTTCCGAATGCGATCCGTCGCGTCGTTCGAGCATCCCTGACGTTTCTCGCGACGTACGTTTATTTCCCCCAGTGAGGTCTCCCGTTGTTTTTGCAGTTCGACCGATGAACGTTCCCCTCAAGGAAGGCCAGCAAAAATGCGTCGTCTGCTCCGATGTTGCCAATGGAATTCACTTTGGGGCTCTTACCTGCGAAGGCTGTAAGGTAGCAAGGAATTTTAAGTTCGTGCGATACTATAGACAGGTAGATAAATTTTTAGTGGGTAATATTATTAAACGAAGATGCTGGTCTAAACATTCGTTGGTTTATACTCCTTGAAAGTTGAGCAAAAACCTCGATGATTTCAGAAATTCTTCAGGAGAGGTATGAACGAAAGTCATACCTACGTCTGCAAGAACAGCAAGAGCTGCATCATCAACCCGCGGACCAGAAACGCCTGTCGCTACTGCCGATACCAAAAGTGCCTCGCCCAGAAGATGTCCAGGGAGGGTGAGAATTTGTTCCTGTTCAGGCTCATTTTTCCGATCACATTATCTTTTGCTAGTCGGATGTCTTTTCACATGTTCAAATAAAAATTGCTAGTTTTCGATTTTGGAGATCGTTGTGGATGTTTACATAGATTTATTTGGTTTGTTTTATTTCGTCCAGCCATCCAGATGGGCAGGCCGTCGAAGATGAATGTCACGAGCGTCATGCCTTCCCAGAAGAAAGACAAATCCCCGACCCAAATGGTGCTCAGCCACCCCCACCAGCAGCATTCATTCCAGTCTCAGCAGCCCCAGTCTCTTGTCCTCATGGGGCAGAACCACTCTCCTCAGAGTAGCTATTACATGAACCACCAGCTGAACCAGATGCCGGGAGGATCCGGGGATCGCCAGCACGGCTATCTGGGAGAGATGCACCAGGTCCCGAGCATGAAGCTCGATCAGGTCCCTCCTGGTTTTTCATCAAAGTTCATCGACGAGATGGAAGACCACCCGTCGAGGCTGAGGATCCCCTGCGACCAAGAGGGCAGGCCGATGGTGAGCTACCAGGGACCAAACCTCAGTCAGCCGCTCAACTACATGATGGAGGATAAGCAGCAAGAGAACAAATCTTTCTACAGCAACGGCATAAACAACGGCCCTGCCTTTTCGTCGACTCTTTCCAACCCGTGGCACGGAGACTTGAATCAGACGAGACAGAGGCAGCCCGACGACTACTGTGATACGAAGGTCAAAATGGAGCAGGAGAATGCCAGCCTATTCTACTACCTCAACCATCATCCTGGTGGCAACAGCTCTGCCAATGGCATGCAGAGCAGTTTTGATGCCTCCATTGATTGGACAGATGAACTGGCCTACAGGCAGGGCGACGTCCTCTCAGATTTTGCTCAGCCTCTTCACCATTCTTCTGGGTCTCCATCCTCCATGACTGACGAGATTTTCAACAATGGCAGCGGGGGAGCGGCCGAGCAGCACTCCTCAGTCGAAGGGCCAGAGAACCACTTGGGCCTCTTTGCTTTTGACGGTGGCCTGGAAAACTTTGCTGGAAGCTTCGACTCGCTCCAGTCTCTCTCCGCCTTTCCGAGTCATGTGCCTTCGTCCGGAAATGTCCTCGACCTAAAGTCGTTAATGCCGACCCACCATCCCCACCAGCCTCAGAACTTTCAAGACATATTCGGTCCGTCCGGGCTCGCAATGACCAGCCAAGACGTTCAGGACGTGCTGGAAAATGCCAACAAGATGCAAAACCTTCCCTTCGTTAGTCTGGACACCTGCTCTCTGGAAAGCCTCATGAAAAATGCAGAGAGTCTGGTCCACGAAGCCGCTTCGCAATCCCTCGACTCTAAGCACAAGTGGTGCCAGACGCTCCAAGAGGCCAGCAGGCAGTTCAGGCCCGACGGGGCCGACGAGGATTTCGCAGAGGACGACCTGTCGAAGGCAGAGAAAGACTTCCAGGTCGAGGAGGGTCACTTCGAGGACGGCAGCCGTTACGAAGTCCTCGCGGGTCGGAGCAGGCAGTACTGGAGATCCCTGGTCCTGCCGAAGTCCGACACCCGCTGGATGGGGGAGTACAACGACGCCTGTCGCAACATCGTCGTTCCCTACAAGAACTTCGTCGCCGAGATGACGGCGACGAACCTGAGGCTGGCTGTCGAGTTCAGCGTGAGTTTCGAGTTCAGCGGCTTGCTTTCAAAGTCTCACGTTGCAAACGAACTCAGGACGAGTTGTTTGTCTTCTCGATACGGGCATTGTTTTAACGTTGCTGTTTGGGTGCTCAATGTATTTTAATAAACAATTTATGCATTTAGTGGATTTCAATTCACTCCAGATCTTGTTATTTGTTTATTTATTTTATATTATTGTTATTACTTATTTTAATATTTATTATTATTCTCCCTCAAGAACTGGATGAAAGTTGAAAAGAGAATGAATGGCGTCTCTGAATTTGTGGAAAAGACTGTTGTTCCAGAATACACAAAACTGTCAGTTGCCTACATGAAGGCCATTCCAGGTTTGTGCAGATTTCTTTTGGCAGGAAAATATTTTGCTTAACTTTTGTAATCAGGATAATTGAAATGATCAAGAAAGTGGGAATTTGTTACGTCAACGGTTTTGATAATTAATGTCACGACGATCGCATCCAGGATTCGTACTCCTCGACCCTGACGACCAGAAGCTGCTGTTGAGACTAGCCCAATGTCCCAGCAGGATACTGGCCGCTTCTCTCAACTGGTTCGACCGAGCGAACGACCGCTACGTGCCCGAGTTCCTCCCCTGGAGGAGGCTTCCGGAGCGTCCCGACCCGTTCTTCGACAGGTTGGAGCAGTTCGCTCGGAAGATTCAGAAGGTACGACTGGACGAGACGGAGGAGTGCTTCCTCAATGCTGTCGTCATCATTTCTGCAGGTGATTACGTCTATTTATAATAATAATAATAATAATAATAGTTAATTTATAATGCTTTTATGCACATAATCACAGCTGTAATAATAAAAATAATAATAATAATAATAATGCTGTTGTTGAATTCTCGAAGGGATCGTTGTTAATTCCGCTTCTCGACTTTCATCTTAGATTATCCGAGTCTCAAGAATCCGGACAGCATCAAGGAGGCGAGCATGAAGTTCTTGAAGATTTTCAGGGCCTACACTACTCGTGAGTCGTTTTCTTGCATTTTGACCCACGATCGATGATATCGGGATGTTGCGGGAAGGACGGGGAAAGTATTTCGACCTCCTCGATTGCCGAGCTGCCTGCGGGAGCCCCGAGCGTCCGATCGGGCTCGACCGTCGGCCGGAGAGGGTGTCGCATAAGAGTGTCGTAATCACGACAACGTTTTAATGGCAATCGTGATTGTTCGCACGAGATTCTATTACGATCGTATTAAATGTATGATACGTGCTCGTAACTTGCAGTGAGAAGTGTTAGGGGCAGCGAAAACACGCGTCTGGAATTCATCCTATCCTACGTCCCCGAACTGCGCCACATCGGTCTCCTCCACCATGTGAGCACCACTCGCCCGAACATGCTCTCCAGTTCCTCTCCTTCTGGCCACAACCCGACCAACCTGGAGACCCTCCAGAATATGCTCATCAACGGGGTCGACTCTAGGCCGATGGTCGGCAAGGACAGAAAGGCGAACGGCACTTCTTCGTCGACCGTCTCGAGTTCTATTTGAATCCTCTGCGTCGATTCCCGTCGAACGTGCCGAGATTCCGTCCCCGAAAGGTTCCGGGCCGGTCGGTCGGAACCCTCTCGAGACAGGTGGGGTGAAACTTGAAAACCGCCGAGGGATACGGGGGCTATTAATTTTCGAGGTTACTACCTTGCCCGGAGAAACGATTCGTCCGTTTCGGCCTCCTCGTCTCGGACGATTTTTGAATTACTTAATAAGATAATCTATCGCTCTGTGATGTTCCTTTTGGATCGTTCGTAGCTAGTGTAACTCAGGGACATTTACAATATTCGAGTATTCTTGATTTTTTTTCTTGATTTTTTTCGATCGTCTTATTTTAGCTAGCATCGGCCGACTCGTCTCCGCCTCTTTCATTCTACCTCCTCGGCCGAACGATCGGGAAACAATTTCACTGCATTTGCTCAGCTGCCTGCGGATTTCTTGCACCGAAAGCTCAGGGCGCGCGGGGGCCTCGGGACCCGACCGGACATCTATTATCGCGTCGCACGCATTTATTCGCCGTTCGGACGTCTTTGCGCGAGAGGCGGCAATATTTTTTATACAGATCTACTTAAATCCTACCTCGGCGGAGTTTTCCGTCCTCTCGCAAACTCGTCCGAGCGCCCGTCGTCGAGACGCGACGACCCCCCGGAACGTCCTTTCCTCGGATCGCGGGCTCGAGGACTTTTTGGGGTCGTCCGGCATCGCTTCGATAACATCTATCCGCGCGGAAGGTCCGCGTAAAGTTCGCTTCCGACAGAGGAGACATCTAACCGATCATCTGCGTTTGTTGAATTCTTTCGAGCTTTTTCCTCCTCTGTCGCTCTTTACTTTTTGTCTTTTTCAATTGCAAACTGCTCGTCACGATTTCAGCAAAGCATCGACAACACTTGCAGGCTTTACCTTATTATTGCTTAATGACGTTCATGATGATGATGATGATGATGATCCTGATGCTAATAATAATAATAATAATAATAAAAGATGATAACATCGGCTGTCCACTTGCTCAATGCACTTGCGAGGATCGTGGGTAAAGTCGTCCGGAACGTTTCGGGTTTTGTCGCCATTTGTCCTTCGTCGTTTTGTCCGTCGTCCCCCTTGTTATCGTAGCCAAGACGTCCGAAAGTCGTCACGTCGTGTTGTTTCGTTTGTTGCACTGGCACCGTCGAGCAGTTGTCGGCCACGAAACCGCCCGGGCTCGACGATCTGGCGCTCGGAAGCCCTTCTAGGGTACGACGTCGCGAACCCCGTCGGGCCTTTGCCTATGTAAATGCTTCCGCTTCCTCTTGTGACCCTGTAAAAGCCACCGATTTGTTACCAACTCGACACCCTTCTTTTCCTTGTTTTGCCTCGTTTAATTTCGTACCCTCCATCGTCGTCGTCGTCGTCGTCGTAGTCGTCATCGTCATCATCATCGTCGTAGTCGTCAACGTCATCGTCGTCCACGTTGTTCATTGTTTTAATTATTGCCAGATTTTTTGTAAATTGGAAAAATTTGTTCAGACATCCCGCAGATGACAGGATTTGTTCGTGTTGTAGAAAATTTAGGACCGGGGAGTCCTATCGGTGGTGATGATGATGATGACGACGACGACGACGACGATGATGATGGCAATGACGCTAATAGTAATAGTAACGATTGCTCGATCACCACGCTCTGTAGTCGAAGTTGTCTTAAAGTTGGTTGTTGTTGATTGTTTTCAATTAGTTTAAACTCCTTTGATCACCTTACTGAGAACAAATAAAATCAATTAATACAAGTGATCTTGACGCTGACTGACGTGCGACCGGGAGATGTCAGGATTCGAAGGCGCTCGAGGCTTGTTTAGTGTTAGGCTTATGACTTTCGTAGTTATCATGGTCATCATTTAGTTAGGAGGGTTAGAAATTTTGGGGTAGTTTTCTCTCAAAAGTCGCCTGCCGCTACATTCGTGATTCAGGATCGCTTTGAAACGTCCAGACCCGGACGACCGGCTTGCCCTAACCCCAACCCTGACCCGGGCGATCGGCTTGCCCTAACCCTAACCCGCTCGGGTGCGTTTCTCGTGCGACGCCCCTGTTACAACATGGCTTACCTGTGCTTCCATTAGCGAAGAATTTCCTTTAAAACTTCCTTTAATATAATAGATGAAATAAAACACGGATAGGAGACGAGACAAATTGAAAACACCCTGGGATCTTTTGTTTTTGAAATTCTAGACGAATTTGTCACTAGGGGCCTTTAATGCGAGGTACGTGTAGGTCGGTGCTTTGGCAAAATCCAGCCTCTAAAAGATATTCCTTCGTATTTACAGCGAGGCTCGTCTGCACGAATCCAGATAAAATGGCGGAAAGGAAACACACCGTTCGACAGCCGTTTGATTTGTATAATTCTGCTCGCAAGTCGTAAGTGCATGCTTCAAGGTGAACAGCATCGTTACTGGACATTGGAACAAATACTGGCAGACTTTAGTGGTTGGGCTCTAAACATCACGACTCTAGAAAATTAGTTCTTTTGGACCAAACCCAGACAAAAGACGTGCAACAACAGAGTTCCGTGCGACGACGTGTTCTTCGAATCCTCAGTTTCGCCCTGGCTTTCTTTACGATAAGAATCTCACCAGTTTTGAACCTCCGGCCTTGGAATCGCTGCCGTTCTGGTCTTGAATAGATCCTCTGACGGCGACAGAGGAAGGGCTAGTTTGCTTGATCGGGGACGCGCCGCTCCTTCTGATCCAAACCTCTTTCTGACCTTCGACCTGATCCTTGAGGGAGAACGATGGCGAATCTGGGGGAGTGTCAAAAAACGAGGAGGCCATTTTCGGATTGAATTGGGGCGGAGGTGGCGGTAGCAACGGCACGTGTTTGGTTTTTGGGGGGGCGTGTGGCTGGGGTGTCTGTTGGCGCTTGTCTGGACCAGCATCGATCTCCTTCTCTTCGACAGACTTTTCCGCTGCTGGAAAATAAGAAGAGTAAACATGCAACGGTCACTTTTCCTACGTTCAGAACTAAGAGTTATTACTGAAGCATCTTAAGGCAATCTACAACTTTTGGTCATGCGACTTTTCTCCTGCTTCTTGTCGGTCTGTAATTTTGGAAAACCAAGCGGATACATGGAAAAAACACATGGATAAATACTCATAGCGCTGAGAGTGAAAGGTTAAATTCAGGTTAAGAAGAGGATTAATTTAGACACCTTTTCCGTGTCACGGATGTTTCCTGTTGATGTTTGTTCCACCATACCTCCCGACTTTAGCCCCTCCTGGCAGCGCTAATGACGAAAGTCCACAGCAGAGGCTCTATTAGCACCGACTGAGAACCAACGTCGTGAAAGGGTGCTGAGAGAAAAGGATGCTGTTTTATGGCGCAAGGGATGCACACAAATTTCGCAGCCATAAAGCGGCTTTCTAACATCAGACAGGGTGGAGTCCGAGGTGTGTTGCTGAGGCGAGAAAAATCTCCGCCAACGCTTTGGGATGAGGAGGATGATGAGGATGAAGAGGAGGTGAAGAGACTTGTGTAGCAGAGTTGATTTAGTATTTTTAATCAGGCGTCTTTCCAGATGGCCGTAAATTTCAATTCCACTCCCTGCTTCCTTCGACCCCTGCGATCCGCCGTTCGGGTCAACCAAACCCCCCATTCGCCCTTGTTATTCACCCTGCCTCCTCCTACTCACCAAATCACTCAAAACTTTCTTGCCAACTTGCGGGAGTCCGAAAATGTCAGGTTAAGTGACAAGAAGACGAAGCAAAACATGAATTCTTCAAGAAATCCTCCTAACTCCGGGAAACTTTAGAAGAGTTTTATTTTATGGCTGGCTGGATGGTGCAGAGTGGATGGATAGATGGATGTGTGGATGGATGGGTGGGTGGATAGATGGATGGATGGATGGGTGGATGGATGGATGGGTGGATGGATGGATGGGTGGGTGGATGGATGGGTGAATGGATGGGTAACTTGGAGGAGCAGGTGATGGTGAGGCGCACACTTTGCACAACGGAAATGAGAAGATTTGCAATAAAAAAATAAAAGTTAAACTTTCAACTTCAGCCAGTTTTCAGAACAACGCTTTATGCTGAGAAGGAAATATTCATTTTGATCAAGAGGCAATTTCATTTTTAAGTGAAAACATTTTTTTTCTCGAGACGTGGAAAATAAAATGGTGCTGGAAATGTACGAATCCTTGGTGACTCGGCTGACATGCTTTCGTGGAAAGGAAAGATTCGGTCACTCTGTCTTGAAGCCACCGAAAGCAGCCGAAAGAGTTGTTTGTTTGTTATCTCGTTGTTGGAGTTTTGTATGTTTGTATGTTTTGCATGTTTGTATGTTTTGCATGTTTGTATGTTTTGTATGTTTGTATTTCAACTGTTTGTTTTTCCTTGCACTTTGGAGTTGTCCAAGCAAATTAATATTTGTAAATTAATGACATCGTTGTAGCAGGATGGCTCACGTAAATATTTATAAATAATTCTCAGAATAACATTTTAAATGATGGTCATTATTATATTATATAATATTATTATCATATTATTATAAAAAATCATTATTATTAATAAGTCAAAATCATTATTATTAATAAATAAAAAATATTATTAATAATCATTATTATTAATAATTATTAATTAATAATATTGATAAGAAATCATTATTATTATAATTTTAATTATTATAATTATAATAATAATTATTATTATAATAAAAATATTAATATTGAACATTGTTAAGGTAATATCGATAGTATTTACAGCTAAGCGTTAGCAACAGTTACAACTGCTTATGTCGACAGCATTAGGACATCGTAATAAATAAATTTATTGCTACTAATAATAACTTACTGTGAAGTAGGTCATCATCACAACAACATCATTAAAAATATGTCATCATGGAAACAACCATCTTAAATTTCATGCCAGCCCCGGGCAAAGATTTCCATCGTCACCATCATCATCTTCTTCGCCATTATCAGCACCACCATCATCTTCATCATTATCAGCACCACCATCATCTTCATCATTATCAGCACCACCAGCATCATCTTCATCATTATCAGCACCACCAGCATCATCTTCATCATTATCAGCACCACCACCATCCTCTTCATCATTATCAACATCATCCGACAGCCAGGGTTCCTAACACGGCCCTGCTGATTTCCCGACGGTCTCATCAACATCCTGGCCTTTCCCCACATTATCGCTCACTTTTTGTTTATTTCCGACCCATTTCCGGTCCCGTCCAACACGATGCTGGGAGATTTCTAAACTTTATTGGAATTTCAACGATGCTAATCGGCACTGTCATCATCATCATCGTCATCATCATCATCGTCATCGTCATCATCATTATTAGTAGTTCGAGTTCTGCCCTGGCGTCAAGAGACATAAGCCTAAGTTAGTCACAGACCAGATTCCCCCATGGGAAGGAGCAGGTTTTGAACCCAGCTTCGAAATCCTGCCACAGAGAAGTCCACAAGGGTGAGCATTGAAATGAATTCTAAACCAATGAGAGCTTATTAGTAACAGCCTGACCTAATTTTTCTGACCTAGATTAGCTGCCTCCGTCTGTCTGCGAAAAATGGACTCGAATCCAGGTCGACAGGAACATGGCGGAAGAACACCGGATGTGACGGTCTGGATGGATGACCTTGGTGCCCCGGCCTGGGGGGGTTCGGTTGTGGAGTCGAGACGAGTCTGCCAATGGAGATAAAAAAGTTCGAATTATTTCTGGAGTTATCGTGATTTTCGAGCATTTGTTAAAATTTCACAAGAATTACGAAAATGTTGTTTTTAGTGAAAAAAATTTTTTTTTTATTTTATTATTAGAAAGAAGTGCCTGGTTATTTTTACGCTCGGCGAAAGTTTTGCACTTGATTTTTAATTTGTTCAATTTATTTTTAAATAAATAATTTATGTTTTGAAATTTGTTTAAGAAAAAAAAATTTAGATTTCGAAATTTATTTTTAAATAAATAATTTATATTTTGAAATTTATTTTTAAATAAATAATTTATTTAGATTTTCAAATTTTCATGATAAAATTTATCAAAGAAATTGGCAGTTAAATCTTGAGAGGAGTTTTAAAATTGCTCCCATGATAATATATTTTATTATAACATATTTTATTATATTATTTATAATAACATATTTTATTAAAACCATTAAAAGTGTATTTTTGTTTGTACAAATTGCATTTTAATAGAAATATTGCCATGAAGACCAGGAAATTTAAGCGATAAAAATACACGAATCCGCCCTCTGGCGCAGGTTGGTCACGTGCTAAAACAGGCGCCGTGCTGGGCCCCTAAACCCCCAATCCACGCGAGTCCCTGGGAACGACAAACACTACAAAGGTCATGATGCTCCAATGACGGAGTCTTGTTGTGCATTCTGTATTTCTAAAACGTCTTCATCATCGTCGTCATCATCATCATCATCATCATCGTCGTCATCGTCGTCGTCATTGTCATCATCATCGTCGTCGTCATCATCACCATTATCATCACCAGCATCATCATCATCATCATCATCATCACCATCACCACCATCATCAACATCACCACCATCATCGTCATCATCATCACCACCACCATCATCAACAAATAATCTTCAGAGTGGCTGTACCAAATCGATTCACACTGAATGGCCATGAAAAGAGGANTCGTCATCATCATCACCACCACCACCACCATCATCATCACCACCACCACCACCATCATCAACATCACGACCATCATCGTCATCATCATCATCATCACCATCATCATCATCAATTGGAATGACGGATTGACGACGGCGTCTCTGTCTGCAGCCATGGAAACGTCATGGAAACGACGGACGCCGAAAGGAAGGAAGGAAGGAAGGAAGGACATTTCGGTGGTCACGTGACTATTTCTATTTCTGTCTCCCTATTTTGTCACGTTTCGTCGGGGAATTAATTGATGTCCGTTATTAACAGAAAAAAAAAACCAGTTTATTTTCAAAGTAATTTTTCATATTTATTTCCATAAAATTAGATATTTAATTTTATTAAATTATAATTTAAAAAAAGCAGTTTATTTTAAAAGTAATTTTTCATTTTTATTTTCATTAAATTAGATATTCGATTTTATTAAATTCTTTGCTTCATTTGAAAATAATTTACCGATTAATCAATTCGTTTTACGTTTAAATTAAATATTATTTATAATATTTAATAAATATAATTTCTATTAAATATTATTACATTTATTTCATTAAATATGTCTTGCAGTTAATAATTTTCCAACGATTCTTTAGTTACTCTGCTTGAATCATTGCAAATGTGCTTCATTTATGATTTATGTAGCGCCACATGCATTGCTTCTTTGCCAACCATTTATATAGCGCTCCTTCCCAATGACGCCTCTGGCAGTTCAGGCTGGGTTTCGAACACGACACATTACGACTGTTTCCATTACTGCATTATAGCAGGAAAGCAATCCATTCGGCCAACCTGCACGCATTGCTGTTAATGAAATAATTTTTCTACGAAAATATGCGATATAATATTGCGTAATTGTAAATTACAGCGTAATATTACAAGTAATTCGTTTTAAATACGCGATATAATATTGCGTAATTGTAAATTACAGCGTAATATTACAAGTAATTCGTTTTAAATACGCGATATAATATTGCGTAATTATTTGAATTTCAATCAAAATATATGATTTTTTTTTATGCATACATAATATTTTTATGTATACATAATATTTCATTTCATTTTGCACTATTTGAAAGGATCATCACATGCCCTTATTCCTATGACGAAAGAGACATTGGACCACCCATGGATGTGTGATGATGATGATGATGATGATGATGGCGGTGATGATGATGATGGTGATGATGATGATGATGATGATGATGATGATGATGATGATGATGATGATGATGATGGTGGTGGTGATGAAAACATCTCAAGAATGTTGAGGAGATAAGACCACCCAGGAATTGGACCCGATCAAATTTTGATGTTTTGGTGAAAATCAGAACTTTTACTTCGAAATAATTATTTATTATTTGTTATTATTTGTTATTATTAATTCAAAATGTCGACCAAATCAATCAGTTGCAATCAGTTGCAAGTTGTTTATCGAATATAAAATATTCTGCAAGAAAAATAATCAGATTATAAAAAATATTCCAGCGAAATTACGAATATTACGCATTCGGGAGGAAGGTTAGCAGCGGACATTTTGATGCAGATGAGACCGGAAACGATCCGCAAAGATGGAGAGAGTGAAAGTGAAAGGATCTCCGCTGGGGAATTCCGCCAGAATTTCCATGCAATTCTTCAGTGCCAGTGCGACATTCAATAGAACGTCACATGAAATTAACGCCCCACACGCACCGCGGCGACACCCGGGCGACACCGACTTCAGCCGCAACGATCGCAGTAACTACATCAACCACAACTACTAATGCAGTCTCCCTTAAACGACTCATTTTGCAGTGTAAAGGATGCAATAACTTGAGTGATGAAGTGACCGGTGCATCCATGATGCTGCACACCATGGATGACCGATCGAATTAACGGGGTTGATGGGAGGATGGATGGACGGATGGATGGATGGATGGATAGGAGGATGGATGAATGGATAGGAGGATGGATGAATGGATGAATGGATGATGGATGATGGATGATGGATGATGGATGATGGATGGATGGATGGATGGATGGATGGATGGATGGATGGATGGATGGATGGATGGATAGGAGGATGGATAGATATGTGGACATGGAATGAAGGCAGAAAGATGTTGGCAATGTCCGAGCTTCAACCAGTTGGAAAGAATGAATGACAGCGGAGCCTTTGACGCATTCAAGCATTTGTGAATTGCGAATGCAGTACCTCATTCCTGATGCATGTTTGATTGAGTGAATAAACGAATGAATGAATGAATGAATGACGGTTAATTTTGTCACAGGCATGCAAAATTTATTGACGAATGTTTTAGCACTGAATCGTAGTCTAAACCAATCGCCATGTCCACTCAACAATCGCTCAATCCATCAATCAATGTTTCATTCAGGATTCACATCAACCCGTACACAAGTTTATGGATGACACCCCTCATCGCTCATTTTTTGAGTCTTGAATCTGCCACCAGCCTATCATACCATCCATCACCCATCCAACCATCCACCTAGCCATCCATCCATCCACCTAGCCATCCATCCATCCACCTAGCCACCCATCCATCCACCTAGCCATCCATCCATCCACCTAGCCACCCATCCACTCCACCCATCCATCCATCCACCCACCCATCCAACCACCCATCCACCCATCCATCCATAAATCAATCGATTAATCGTTCAATCAAGTGATCACAAAATTAGGAATTAATTGCTAACGATAACTTCTCAAGTTAAATGCATGGAACGAGGACGACGACGATGATGATAACGATGTCGATGACGATGATGATGACGATGACGATGACGACGATGATGATGATGTTGATGATGATGATGACGATGATGACGATGACGAATACGATGACGACGATGACGATGATGACGATGATGACGATGATGATGATGCCTATGAAAGGGAAGTGAGAGTACCAAGATCTTTTCGGCTTTTTTCGACTGAAAGTAGGAGCTGAGGATTTGGATCCTTTGCAAGGAGGTTGAAAAACATCAAATGTGTTTTGCATGAAAACCGTAAGAAGTAATAATATTATTACAATCATGAATAATAATAATAATAATAATAATAATAATAATAATAATAATAATAATAATAATAATAAATAATAATAATAATAATAATAAC
>MPNW01000866.1:0-12126 GCA_011800805.1 Hirudo medicinalis
CAGTTATCAACTGAGTGGTATTAACTGTAAATACCACGCTTACGCAATAATCCTGCTGCCAGTTATTTCGTAACGATCAGTTGCGTGATTATTTGCTGAATAGGAAAGTTCTTCAATGTGGGCTTCGAGATTCTCTGAGATCTTGTATGCTTCTGTCTGAGATCTTCTATTCTGTCTGGTATTTTATGATCGCCGTAGAACTAAAAGATAGTGAATATAATCGAAAACTAATTAAACATAAATATAACTTTAAAAATTAATTGATGGCATTTTCAGGGTTATAACAATATTAAAAACTTTAAAAAAAATGTAAACTGATTAATATGAAGGTTAGGATTGAAGCCTTCATAAAGCCAATTATTCAAGATCGAGGATTGCTAAATAGCTCAAGAGGTCTATAAATGTTATTTCTAATTATTTGAAAGCTCCTGAAGACATTGAACCAAGAATTCTCCGGGAATAATGAAGAAATTGTCTGCCAAACAGGAGTGACAGCTGGTTAGGAGAGCATCATTGGGTAAATTTTCTGCCAACCAGCTAAGAACAGAATTAAATCTAACTGTTTCTAAGAATACAGTAATAAATTACTTAAATGCGAGCAAGATTTTAATATATGAAAAAAGATTTAAGGTTCCAGTACTGCAAGAACACCACTAAATTCAAGAGTTCAGTGGGCCAAAACAATGTTATCAAGGATAGAAGGTTGGACCAACATAATTTTTTCTGATTAAAAAAAGTTCAAGCTAGATGGACCTGATGGATATCAGTTTTATTGGTATGACCTTAGATTAAAGAAGGAGTCATTTCATAGCAAAAAGCATGGAGGTGGACCAGTCATGATTTGGGCAGGAATTTTACTTGATGGACTCACTGATCTAGCCTTTCTATAAGGAAAGCAAAATTCAGCAGATTATATCAAAGTGTTGGAAAATAATCTCCTGCCTTTTGCTGAGAGGATATATGGTGCTAATTATGTATTAATTTCAGCAGGATAACGCTCTAATACATACTTCCAAACTGACAAGGACCTTCTTCCAAGAGAGAAACATAAATGTTTTGAGTTGTCCAGCTTGTTCCCTTGATCTCAATCCAATTGAAAATGCTTGGGGTAAGTTGTCAAGACTGGTCTACAAAGATGGAGGACAATTTAATTCTAAATCGGAGTTGGAATCAGGACCTCCTGAATCAGACTTTATAAGAAAATTAATTTTGTCGATGGACAAAAGATGTTTTGAAATAATAGAGAAAAAATTGAAATATAATTTCTTATTAGATAACTTTTTGAGTCAAAAATATAAATTTTTGTTGTCATTATTGACTTTTCACGTTTCCTTTCTATCTTTTTTGGACGCCGAAAAAACACATTTTTGGGATATTTTAATAAGTTTGAAAATAATATTTCATCAAATTCAATGTAAAACTTTCGAAGCGAAATTTACATAACATACTAAAATTTGAGTAATTTTCGTAACATATTGGTTGAGATATCGTTAAAAAAATGGGTACTCCCTATCTATTTTGGACTGTACTTTCTGAACGAAAATACTTCTGTTAAGGTAACTTCTTATCGTCATATTTTTTTGAAGTTCTCAACAGCGTGACAGTCGAAGTGTTGTGCTTATAATATAATAATTGATAATGTGCTGGTGGCCGCAGACCGTGCTTATGAGGTTGTGCGGAATGGTTGCATATGAAGCGAGATTGGTGCTCCAATCTTAAGTTCTAGATTGGAATGTCTCATTGCTAAGTAAAGTTATTATTAAATGTAATAACTTATTTACTGTTGATATTTTGTAATTTATACTCAATGTTACTATCATTATTATTTGTAACGATTTGGTCATTTAATTCGGAACTTAAATTTGCTTTCTATAAAATACCATTATTTTGTAAAAATCTAATTGATAAATAATTGTAACGAGAAAATTGGGCTGTTGATGGCCCCGGAATTTCCAGTGGTGTTACTAATTTTATAAATTGTTGCTAACTATAAAACTTGTGTTTACTAGATTTTTTATCAAACCGTTTGTAAATTTTGATATCTCTTCGTAGTGGAAGCCCTGCTCACTCGGTTGCTGGTGCAATTTATAATTCTGTCAGGCCTAAGTTTACCTCTTGTGTATTCTGTGAGCAACCTTGATTCACAAGGCAGAACAACTGATGGAAACTAGAAAAATTAAATTTTAATTAAGCTGGCAAAACATGTGTAATCATGA
Source organism: Hirudo medicinalis (assembly GCA_011800805.1). NCBI lineage: Eukaryota > Metazoa > Annelida > Clitellata > Hirudinida > Hirudinidae > Hirudo > Hirudo medicinalis. The sequence continues at coordinate 2,217 of MPNW01000866.1, forward strand.
ACAATTTTCCAACAGTGGCTGTTTGGCGTTTCTCCATTTTGGCGCCATCGTTTGATAAATAGACTAAATAATCTCGAATAAAAGCTGATTTTAGCGTTGAATTAATATTAATTGGATTTGAAATCATAAATATTTTTTATCCAAATTTTTAAATTATTGAAAAACGTCGTCAAAATCATTTTAAAGCGATCCATTACTCGCTTTCAGTGGTTGCAAGGCGCACTCAAAAGTATTTGTTGCCCCTGTAAAAGGGGCATCCAGGAAATAAAGTCAACCCAGCCTTTTTTTTTATTTATCCGATCTTTTGAGTGTCTTTTGTATCCGAATGGGATGTGAAGGCACTTTTTAATCGATCTACCATTTATATAGCGCCCCTACCCGAGGATGCTCCCTGGCGATTGGCAGGCTGGGTTGCGAGCATTACGACTGTCGCTATTACGATCCCATGCAGGAAAGCAACCCATTCGGCCAACCTGCACGCCTAAATTCTTAGACAACCTAGTTTGTTTATTTTCGATCACCCAATGTCTACTGCTTCTATTTTAAGCCTGTTATGTTTCAAGTATTGTAGGACGTTCTTAATGATCTGAAGAGTTAAAAATAAGGGGTAACCAACGCGATCAGGGAGAAATTCTAAATATTCCGCTTGATCTGTGAAAATATGAAATCTAAGGCATACGTAATGACTTGTTTGTTATGAATAAGGTAGCCGAAAACTCAGAAACTTCCGCTTATAGGAGCCACACAAATGAACTATTATTGCAAACCTGCTCTGTTTTTGTAAATTTCATAAATAGTTAACAATAAACTGTTTCAAAGCAAAGCGTGAATCGTTAATAATTGAATCCGGAAAGTAATCTGCAATGTTTTCATTTAAAACAGGCGATAATGTTTATGAGACACTCAATTGGTTCACGTTTCTGGAGGATTTTCTTCTTCAAAACCTCTCGTTTTGCCTTCAGGTCCTCAATTCCATCGTTAATGCTGGCCTCTGGAAGCAAGCTTTCGAGGATGACATTCTGTGGTTGATCGTAGACGGATCTCTGAAACCAAATTCATTCGTTTAATTCCTTTTGAGGTCAAGGACCGCTGCGAAGAAATCTCTATCACACTCCGTCGCTCTCGTTCGGTTAAGTAAAGTGAGATTTCCTTTGATGAACAATTGCTTCCATACTGTCGTGGTTCAACTCAATAAAGACAGATATTTTTGATTTCATTTTCGACCCACATCTGCATCCTCAATAAAACGCTTTAAGTGCACGGTTAAACAATTCTTTAGACAGCAGTTGATGTGTTCGTTCAGGCTTCTCATACGCCTCCCCGCTGTCTGGAAGGCATTACCTCCTCGTAAGAGCTCAACCATCCCTGGAGCTCTTCAAGCGTCACCTGAAGACCCACCTCTTCAGGACACCAGCATGAGTCCGACGAAGACACATGGCGCCTCTGACGCTATGCAAATGGCGCATTAAAAATTAACTATTATTATTGCTATTATTATTATTATTATTTCAGGTGTTAATAATAAATTAATAAATTATTTGGAACAGATTAATGATTGTCAATCATTATCCAATATAATGGTACAAATTATTTTCGAATTTGTTAAAATCAGCTAAAAAGTACCAAATTGTATACTAGAAAATTGTTGTGAATTTACGAATTGACAAATATTTGGAATTTATTGTAATATTGAAATATTAATTGCTTGACGATAAATAAAAGTCGTTGACCAACTTTAATGTGCTTTTCATTGTTGTCATTCCTGACACCTCTTCTCTGCATTGACATGCCCGTCGTAAGATTGGCCAGGATCGACAAGACCACAAAGAACAATTCAAAGCGAAACAATTTGTTCATTTTTCTAGTGCAACCTTCAATGAAAACAGCTGCAAGCAGTTGTGAAAAGGCGTTCACTCACTTCTCTACTGTAGTTTCAAAGTTAGACAAGTATGTACAATATATACAAGTATGTACCTGTCCCTCACTTGGTAGTAGCTTGGAAATTCTGCGCGTAAGTTCAGCACTAGGGTTTAGTCCCTATTTATGGAAATCCTCGAAATTTCTCTCAATCTGAACCTTTCGTCAATTGACATAAAACATTTTCAGTCCAGTGAGAAAATCGTTAGACTACATCCAGTTAAAAAATATTTAGCGTAATTTTTTTTATATTATGAGTTATTACTTTCGGCACGGGATAACCCCTCGCAAAAAGAAAATTTTTAATGCAAATTAACCGAATGGTTATTTAAAAATGTGTATTTTTAAAAATGCCGGTAACCTATTTCCAAACCTTCAATAAGTTTACCTTCAATACCTTTTGCTATTCTTATTAAAATTATTAGTCTTTTTAATAATTCAAGTTACGAATAATAATCGTAATATTTGCATATTAGAGGTTTTAAATGCCTCGAAAATACATCATGTGAAATAAAGCATGCAACATTTTTCTTCTTTATTATTTCCTCAATATGATTTGCCACGCCAAACTCATTTTTAAAAAAATGCTTGCACAAAAGCGCGTGTTGTACCGAAATTTGTCATCTATTAAACCAAAATCAGAGCACTCACTAACTAGCTCCCCACAAACAAAATTTTGAGCGCATCTCCCACTTTAGATTAGCAGTTTAAAAACTCTGCAGTTTGGCTTTTAAACCAAGAAATGGTTAACTGACTTTCTTCTTCTTGATACTTTACCAAGAACCTTATCTCGAGCATGTTTCTGTATTTATTGGTCTCTGCTCTTGTTCTACCCCTGTAACTCTATGGCAATTGCCAATCGGTCATGGCGACTAACCCCCGGACCGGACTGGCGAAGTGGCCTGTGGCCATTCACACTGCACCGATGCCATCACCCAGGTAAATACAGCGCTAAGGCTAAGATAAAGCATGTGCAGAAAAAAAGTAAAGCTAAACTTACGTTTGGGTTAATTGATCAAATGAACTCAACAAACCCTTCCCGCAAAAGTATCACAAAAAATGTTTCTTTAGTAAAACCATGGACAGTGATTTATATAATGAGGAAATACAAAATTTTAGAAAATATTGAAATTTACATGGGCACCCTACTTTCCAAATTTTGATATTATTTTATGAAAGTTGTCAAAATGATTTAAATTATTTTTTTTTGGCTGTGGTTAAGAATACTGTATCCAATTTTTTGAAAAGTTTGTATCTTCATATCAGAATTAGGGAAAAAAAATAAATACAAAAAAATGTTTGACGACACTTTTGATATAAATGGCCCTAAATATGGCGACATTTTGGAAATCTATTGAATTTGAAAGCTTGTAAAACCAAAACTACCAAACATATTCGGAGGAAACTTGGCACATATTTAGATAACGTTATTATTAAATATTATTTAATAAATAAATTTAGTTTTCAAGATATTTAATCCCAAAACTTGGAATTTTTACAAAAATGTCACGTATTCTGAGTCATACTTCTCAAAAACCACAAATCTCAAAATATTCACTTTAGATTATCTAATACGATATATCTAAACAAACAAAACCTCCAAATATTATTGCTCTAACTTACTCATAACATTAATTATGAGGCTGTGATGAACAGAATCCAAAAATATTACTAATTAAATAAATTGAGATTTAAAAATATTTAATTTCAAATATCTGAATTTTTACTAAAATCTCACTGAGCCACATTGCTCAAAAACCACAAATCACAAAATATTAATTTTTAGATTATCTAATACGTTATACCTAGTTATACAAAGAAAACTTCCAAATATTGTTGCTCTAACTTATTCAAGACATTGGTTATGATGCACAACGTGTGGCAGACTTTCGTAAAAACCAAATTTTGAAAAACGCGGTGCCTACCTAAAATTGATCTTATTACATATTCATTGGTCATACTCTAACCAATATTTTGTATTTCCTCATTATATATGATATGTATGTTCATGGTGGCAAAAATAAAAAAACTTTGGAGATACTCTCTGCAGGAGAATATTTCCAAATTGGTCGAGTCCATTTGATCTGAGCCGTGTTTATGTACTTAAATGGATTGTTATAAAGGGCCAAGTGCCACATTTACTGAAAGATAATTTCAAATGATTGTCATTCAAAAGTTAAATTCAAAGTAAAGAAACCAAATTTCACTGTTATCGACACTCTTCACATCACATCCATATTTCAAATTAAAGAGATTAAGTAAAACAACGTGTATTTATTTTGATAATAACATTGTGACTAATAAAGTCTCAGAAAAATCCATTATGTAAATCCTATATAAAGCTAATTGTTATAATAGTTAATGGTAATTGTTATTTCAGCTAATTATGTTGTTCCTTGAAATAATTTGTTGAAGCAGCCCCCTCCCGCAACTCTGAAGTGCTGGTAAGGATCTTTAGTTGTGATTAACTTCAGACACAACCAGCAGAAATAAGCATTGCACTGACTACAGTGCATCTTGTTACAACCAGAAGATTTCTATCGAACAAATGTAAAAATTACAACGAGTAATCGATATCTGCAACATAAATTTCAACCTTGCTTACCTCGATAAACGTGCGACACCTTGGACATTTCTCACAATTTGAGCGCATCCACTTTTGAGACTCCTCGTCGTTGAGGAATGCACGCAATTTCTTCTTTCCATATATATCTTCCAACTTTTTCTTAGTTTCCGCATCTCCCTTTACGTATTGATTCCTTAGCCTCGTAAGGTCGGCTTGAAATGGAAATATTTGGACAACTTTGAAATTCATTTGAACAAATGTCATACATAAAAACTCCTATTTCTGGATTATTTGTTTAATGGGCTTGTAAAATGGCATAAAACAGGTCAAAATGTTTCAAAGTGGCAAGTGAATCAGACAATAAAACTAAACTTAAAATGCTTATTCTAATCTGGAATTATTCCTTTTTCTAACAACATCATCTATGACGACAAAATCATTTCGAATTATCCTCATTTAATCTTAAACTGAACATCATCAAAATACCAACCAGTTTTGACACTGCACTTTTCAACACCATGGTAGCTCGACCTACAGAGGAAGCAGAAAGCAAAACGGCAGACTTGGCACACTCCAAAACTTTCTTCTTTGCCGACGACAACCGGATTGCCGCAAGTAATCCTCGGACAGTACTTGATGTCACTCATGACATCCAATGTGTTTTTCAGCAGGAGCCTGTCATACCTCTCAAACTCTTGATCAGAGACCAATCCTTTGACCTGAAGTGGCATGCCAAGGCTAAGCATCATTCAGTGCAACTGACATTATGGCATTATCGTAATATGTAATAATATATAATATTATATTATATTATATTATATTATAATGTTGAATTTATTATGTTGTTAGTTATTTTATATTTGATTTCAATCAAGCAACAAGTCTAAAACAATTAAGGCAAACATTACACAAACCACATTTGGATATATCTGCGAATCACATTTGTCAACAAGGCAGGTGAGACTATTGACACTTCCCTCTGCAATGTGAACAGACAGATATCCTGATACACATTCTTTGCAAAACAGGTGGCCACACTTTCCTAACTGGAGGCATTCTGTTCCTGGCTTCAAGCAAAAGCAAATCGGACATTCGTGAAAATCTTTATTAAACACTTCTTCTTCCCTATAAGTTCAAAAAAATGATAAGGCGCCAGAATGACGACAAACCAAAAATCCATTCTTGTCGTTAAAATATAACCTTTGTAGACTGTATTCTGTGAGTGCACTCATTTTCTCTAGTGTGACAGTGAGAGGAAATTTAATGTTCAAATATTCAAGAACTTCAACTTGGAGAAAACTTATCCAGGTAAAAAGAACAACGTTGTTGCAATTCTCCGACCATTGTTCCACCAGTCTGTTCTTCAACAATTCAAGCTGAACGTAGATTGAAAGAAAGAAAGATTTTGGTTGAAATTTACTGCAAATTAAGTTAAAAGTAGCAACTTCATTGATTACATTAAATCTAATTAACTCAAAACTGAGTTTTGTGGGACGTAAAGTTGAACTGCATTAATAAGTGGTTATCATTAATTGTTATATATATCATATTATATTATCATATATTAATAATAAATATATCATCAAGTAAGTTAAAATTAAGTTAAAGTTAATGTAAACGAGTGGACAATGTGACAAAATAAGGAAATGGCCACATTTTAACAAACGAAGCACCTGATCGGATGTCAACCAGTGACAGGAAACCTCATAAATTGGAGGATTTACTGAAGGATAATCAGAAGGCAATAAAAAATCCAGGGCTATTGGAGAAAGGTACTTCAGTTGAAAGACATCGCCTGAATGAAAATAATTAAATTGAAACTTTCCCGAGTTCATGTTTAAAAATGCTTGTAACGTCACTTTATAGTAACGTGATCCTGGTCTGAGACCAAAGACAAATCATTGTAAATTAACACAAAAATTGAAACGTACCATTACATATTACTTCGTGGGTGTTTGAGTCTGTTTGACAATTGACGTATATTATTCCTGTGTAGGGTTTCTTTGAAACATCACATGCAAAAGTTTCGTCGCCATAAATACTCTGAAGAGCCAATATTTCATCTGACTGCTCATTTTCATCAGACATATTCTGAAAAAATTATTTCTTAATGCTTAGATTAGCATGAAAGCTCAATGATTCAAATATAAAACATCACTGAACACATGGCACAATATCACTCAAGCATAAATAATAGAATTGAAATGGAAAATGAATTTGATGAAGTATGGTGAAATCTGCCCAAGTCTGGTCCCAGCCTAGTGGGTACACAAAAAAGGTGACTAAAGATCAGCTTATAGAGATGAAAATGAGTGGATTGTTTCAAAAAAATAGTAGACCTATTAATGAACCAGTGGATTTTATTCATAAAATTTTTTTTTAAAATCGGCAACCATATTTAATTGATGTTTGAAACATTTGGAACAGGATTTATGACTGTTCAATGCAGGATAATAGTTAAATAGTGAATTTCTTGCAGGTTCTTCTCCTGCAAATTACCTTTCAGAAGTTGTGTAACTTGTATTTTAATCCAAAGAGAAAGCGACGAGAGCCGATCTATAAGGTTCCGACGAAATCAAAACAAATATGGCGAAAATTGGGTGCTTCAGGTAACTCAGTGCCAAAATTAGATTAGCTGGAATTAGCTAATTATTACCATTGCCAATATCAGAAAGCGGAAAGAATTCAAGATTGGCCTAAAGTCTGCAGGCTATTAAATAAGAAGCGGTTCTTCTTGCTATTGGTAATGATCCCTACGCTCTTTAGGATCAAATGGTTCCAGAGGGTTACCACTGCCCAAATAGATCAAGCAAAAATATGCCACAATTACAGCCGTCAGCTTGCTTGAACTGCGGCTTTGTTAAAAGGCGGTATATATGATCGGCCGATATGTTCAAATGTGACCTAATCGCAGTTAAACATTCTAAAAAGCATTTTGTTTCGGACGGATTAGTAGATTGCCGAGTGGATCATACCACTTAATTTTCTTGCTCAGCCGATCCACGATGTGGCATATGAAGTGAGTTTCACCATTTATAAATAACATCTCTCCAGGAAACAAAAATTTAAAGACACTATACCCTTAAGAGATCTCCTGTCATTATTATTGTTTAATATACCCCACAAAATACAAAAATGGTGAAAAATTGAAAGCAAAAGCAAAGTGAGTTCGCAATCCAGAGTATTACGACATAACATATTCTCTCACCTTTCCAACAATAATAATGTCTATATCAATGTATTTTATTTTACGAAAATTAGCCACACAGGACCACATAGGCGAAAAAAAACTCTTAATTGTATATTTTTGATAATCAAAAGTAAATGATGCCAATTTTAAATAAATTGCTTTTACAGAAGTTAAATCGACTAATGAAGTTATATTTTTTTTATTATTTTACAACATTTAGTAACTAAAGCAACATTTAATCATGTCTGATTTAGAAATAGATTTATTGATTTGCATGTGATGCAATTCAAATGAATTAGACAATTTTAATCATTTTTGAGAGTTTTCTAACTAGTAGGCGTCAGTGCTAATATATTAGATATATCTCAGAACTTTACAAGGACAATCTTCTATCTCACGTAATTATCTTTTTAGTGTGTTAATTAATTGGAACTAAGTGAACCGAATGCAGTTTTGTTTCCACCTCTTGCCATTTGTATGGGTTTAACAATTAGATGTTGAAAATGATTCACCCAAGTCTGGATGGTGCCTCTTGAAAAAGAATAAATTCATACTCACATCTTTTGGAGACAGACTAGAATCGAATTTTTTAAATTCACAAGAAAACCTATCTATACGAGTAATATTGATCTCATAATTGTGAATTATTGTTTTTTTTTTTTAGATATTTGAAAATATTGTCTAATCAACATGTATTTGTTTGCTGAAATCCTCACAATATCAATTATTAAATTAACAATTTAGGCAACAAAAACTCAATTTTACAAAATTACATTTATTCAGATGCAATTTCAAGAAACTGTTATATATGAACATTCCAATTAATTGCTATTAAGTCTAGAAAAACTCCAAATTGTTCTATTCGTAACACGGCTAGACCGAACCTGTGGAAATTCAACACCACTTAGCATAAACTAACCTTATTCTAAGTTACCATGAATCACGAGCCTATGGAATACCTGTTCGCAGACAAACCACAACCCTGATTAACATTTTGAGCATTTTAAGACTGAGTATTATGGGCACAAATAGCTTCACATCTCCATCAGTTTCACAATTAATGTAGACTAATTATCAGATGTCAGGATCACATCAGCTCCCATGTTGACCAAGCCCTCATGAGAGAACTGTCCCACTCCATGTCCACTTTTCCACCCAAAATTCAATTGAGCAACAAAAATTTAATTTGGAGCTCATTTTAATTGAAACCAAAATGTCAACACTGAGAAGTCAGATGAATGAACATAGCCATGAAGCACATTATGTATGCGAAATGCAAGCACAAAGACGAAAAGGCACCTTGTATGAAAACATTTGTGATTAGACACACAAAACAAAATCATCCGAACACATACACAAAGTCAACACTCCAGATGTGTCCGATCGAACTGAGATGCCATGGCATCCGGCTGCAAACTTCAAGCCGAGCCTCAGTACTCTTCTTCCTCTTCCAGGTTGTCTCCTGCTGCAGAGTCGATGCCAACCTCCTCGTAGTCTTTCTCCAGGGCAGCCATGTCCTCTCTTGCCTCAGAGAACTCTCCTTCTTCCATTCCCTCGCCGACGTACCAGTGGACGAAGGCCCTCTTGGCGTACATCAAGTCGAACTTGTGATCCAAACGAGCCCAGGCTTCAGCCACAGCTGTGGTGTTGCTCAACATGCACACGGCCCTCTGAACCTTGGCCAGGTCGCCTCCGGGGATGCTCGTCGGTGGCTGGTAGTTGATGCCGACCTTGAACCCGGTGGGACACCAGTCCACAAACTGAATGGTGCGCTTAGTCTTGATCGACGCGATGGCAGCATTGACATCCTTTGGCACAACATCTCCCCTGTACAGGAGGCAGCAGGCCATGTACTTACCATGCCTGGGGTCACATTTCACCATCTGGTTGGATGGCTCAAAGCAGGCATTGGTGATCTCAGCAACAGTCAACTGCTCGTGGTAAGCCTTCTCATTAGAGATGACTGGAGCATAAGTAGCCAGAGGGAAGTGGATGCGAGGGTATGGCACCAAGTTGGTCTGGAACTCCGTCAAGTCCACGTTCAGGGCACCGTCAAAGCGGAGAGAAGCAGTGATGGAGCTGACCACCTGGGCAATCAGTCGGTTCAGGTTCGTGTAGGTGGGGCGCTCGATGTCCAGGTTACGACGGCAGATGTCGTAAATGGCCTCGTTGTCGACCATGAAGGCACAATCAGAATGCTCCAGGGTGGTGTGAGTGGTGAGGATAGAGTTGTAGGG
>MPNW01000866.1:12789-37723 GCA_011800805.1 Hirudo medicinalis
TTACGACGGCAGATGTCGTAAATGGCCTCGTTGTCGACCATGAAGGCACAATCAGAATGCTCCAGGGTGGTGTGAGTGGTGAGGATAGAGTTGTAGGGCTCGACCACTGCCGTGGAGATCTGAGGAGCTGGGTAGACTGAGAACTCCAGCTTCGACTTCTTGCCGTAATCCACGCTCAATCTTTCCATCAGGAGGGAGGTAAACCCAGAGCCAGTACCACCACCGAAACTGTGGAAGATCAGGAAGCCCTGGAGACCAGTGCACTGGTCTGCCAGCTTCCTGATTCTGTCCAACACCATGTCGATGATCTCCTTGCCAATGGTGTAGTGACCCCTGGCGTAGTTGTTGGCCGCATCCTCCTTGCCAGTAATCAGCTGTTCAGGATGGAAGAGCTGCCTGTAAGCACCACGACGAACCTCATCTGAAATTAGATGTGATTACAATTAGCACAAGTCATCGAATAAGCATTTGAAGTATGAAAAATTCTCAACATTAGCAGACACAACTAGTTTTAATGTGCACTTAAAGCAGGCAGCACGATACCAACCAACAACAGTTGGTTCCAGATCGATGAACACAGCCCTCGGAACGTGCTTTCCGGATCCGGTCTCGGCAAAGAAAGTGTTGAAAGAGTCGTCGGACTTTCCGTAGCTCTTGTCGCTGGGCATCTGTCCGTCCGGTTGAATGCCGTGCTCGAGGCAGTACAGCTCCCAGCAGGCGTTACCGATCTGCACTCCTGCCTGACCAACGTGTACACTGATGCACTCACGCTGAAACAAAGAAAATGTTTCTATGATTATAATTGGAATAAAATATAATTGAATTTAATTTTGCGATAAATCATTTGAACTCAGACAAATTCAGTCTTGTCTTTTGAGCCAGCTCATTCTCAGAGTTGAAGCTAGATCTCCAGCTATCATCTGCTGTTCTTTTTAATAACACAGGATGTGAATGCAGTAAACTGATGGAAAGGTATCACGACCACAAAATGTCAGCAGCGTGTAACATTGTGATACATCAGCCAAGCTAATGTCACGATACGAACTTATGAAACAACAGAGCTGTCAACAATCAACATTAAATATTTCTGAACTGTTCTACATTGTTGTAGGTCAAGGCTTGAAAGAGTACTCATGAACTTAACCAGGCAACTCATTATAATTATGATTAATTCAATTACAGAACTAGGCAAGAAATATACTTTTTTAATAAGCAATTCAGCCATAATGTCTAGTAATCCTTTCAAGAATGACTCACATAAACTCTGGAATGAATGAGTGTCAGGGCCACATGTCAGTACATTCACATGAGGATGTGCCATAATTTAGTTCCTTAAGCTACATGATTACAAACATTAATGCAAGCCAATGCATCACACTTCACCATGGATCATAAAATGCTCATTTTTATTTGGACTAAATCCTGTCTTGATGCTAAACAGAGCTCTCTAATTTGACTGCAAACAGGATTCTCAGTTAATTGGAAGGAGGCACAAGCCAAGGACATTTTATTAACTGTCATATTCAAAGTGGGTTTCTTATTTGTCAGGACTGAGTCATTCACTTAAACCAGCATCATGTTTCGAGTCATAAATTAAAACTATTTTATCTTCCAGCTTTTCAGCATAAAACCTTGCAAGACCAATAATAACTTCACAAGACTATTTCTGACTAGCTAACTCTACAGACACTAGAGCTATTAGTTATTCAAGATTTAAGCAAACAATTGTAATCAGTGATTATCTGAACTAGACAGTCTGGACTTCAGTAGTAGTTCAGGCATATTTACAGGACAGCTTAATTACAAATTGGTTTCATACCTCGTTTATCTTAATTGTCTCAAATCTTGTGGCCATGTTGCGCGCTAGGGAGCCCATTAAAATCACGCATACGGCTGAACTACCAGGCCACTCAAGATATTCAAATTCTTAATTTCATTTAAACAAAAATCGATTTAACTAAATTTCCTCAATGCTAAAAGCTAGTTTTCAACCTCACAATAGCCATTTTAAACTAATTCCAGGCTCAGAGGTGACCACACGCTAGATTTTTGCGAGCGGTTTCTAACACTTCCTCGCACAAAACCATACAGACTACAAAAATTCTGCAATTTGCAGACAAAATATGCAACTCAAACTTCTTCGACAGTAGTACAATAGCGCCGAATAGCTCGAAGTTACCGCCATAACGGAGCACGTGGCTCAGCCAAACCTCGCTCAATTCGACTGGCCGACGAGCGCCACAAGAGCCAGAAAACTCGCAACAATTCCTCACCATTTTGTAGAGTTCTTGAACTTTCTGGAAGTTTCCTGAGCGAAGAAGAAATGACTTCAGAACAGCCTCGCAAAACGATTAGCAAAGGATCGTACGCGAGACGGATGAGCCGAAGAAAGTACTTGCTAGCCGAGCCAAGTGCACGTCTTATATACAAGCGCCCAGACAGCTAGCGGCCTGCAGCTGAACAATGGATTGACTAAGACCGCCTACTTTGGTAAGCACGACAAATCTGTGGTCGGTGGGCTATACTGGGTGGTTTGAAATAATTAGCCTTTCGGTACATATATTTATGTAAAATTGGTCATTTAAATTACAATCTTTTTTGTTTATTTTAAAGTTTTTCGTGGCGACTTCAATTTTTGCGTGAATCTTGTTAACGACTGGTTAGCATTTAAAATATTCAACACGTGACTAATAAGCACGATTGGTGGTCCGCCATTGTAAATAGTTAGGCCTGCCTGGAAGAAAACTTGAAGAGGCTTATTAAGCTGTTTGGCTCGAACTTAGGTCCAGATGAATAAAGGCGGGTAATGTGGTGATGATGATTGTGATGATGATGATGATGATGATACTGAAGATGATACTCCTAGTCAAATGTATTTATGATGGAAGATGAAGAGGACGATAACGACGATGATGGCTCTGATGATGATGCTGGCAAAGATGATGATGATGATGGTGGTGAATTCGCAAAATATTTCCGTAAAAATGTGTAACCGTACAAACTCGAAGCTGAGCCAAGTTATTGTTGTTGTTGATTTTAGTTTTAGATGATTTCTTTATGTGAATGACGGACGGATGAATGGGTGAAGGAATGATTCGATGGAAGGAGCAGATTCGGCCATCATCACCATCACCACTATCGCTATCATCATCATCATCATCATCATTATCATAATCGTGCAGGATCATCTTCGCTTCGACCCGGTCAAAACAAATAAACCTAACGACGCAATTTTGAGCAATTGGATGGATGGATGTGTAGATGAATGGATGATGGATTGATGGATGGATGGATGGATGGATGGATGGATAGATTGATGGACGGTCTAATAGATGTCTAGATGGACGGATGAATAGATGTATGGATGGATGGACTGATTAGGTGAGAGCTGAATGGATGAATGTGGATCGATGGATGGATGGATAGATGGATGGATGGATGGATGTATGGTAGATAGATGGAGCTGAAAGTAGACGGAGATAAGAAACAATGGCAGACGTTGCAAGGTTTCGAGGCGTTGATTCACACGTTCCAGTGTCTGAGTCAGACGCAAATCATAAGTTTCGTTCGGCTGTTGTTATTATTTTACTATGTTGTTGTTGTTGTAGCTGTTGTTGTTTGTGCTAATCAACAAGTGTCAAAAAAGTTATAGTGTTAAAAAAAACATTCTTAAGACTTATGCGAGTCTGAGAAATTTGATGAGAACATATTGACCCGTTATCAGCCTGCATTGGCATCGGCATCAGTGATGAGTAGGATTATCACAACAGTCATCATAATCATCATTTCTCTAAGCAAGACCGTCCTTGGCAATGATTCGGGATCTCCTTATAATCAGAAAAATCCTCCCGAGTGCAATTTCAAAAGTTTAAAAAATCTCAACCGAAAAAAAAAAATATTTGTGCTAAATTATTCTATGGCTGACCCGTTTTCGAAGTATGTTAATGACCTACTTATTTGCATAAATTTAATAAATTTGCAAAGACTACCAAGCAGAAAATAGCTAAACCAACGATAATGTAACCAGGCAGCGTAAGTGATAACTAGGGATGAAGTACATTTGCATTGTCTTTTGCAACAACCGGCAACAATGTTTTGTTGCTCTGTGGTTCAAACAAAATATCAACAACAACAAAAAATAGAAGAAGATAAAAACAACTAGCGAATACATCAAGATTCTTAATTACGACGTTAAATCTCACAATAACGCCAAAACAAGCCAGCTATTGTTTCGATGAGCGAAAAAGTGTTACGCAAATATCATTGCTGGTAAACAATCTCCCCCGAGATTTGAACCCAAAACTGCCACTTCAAATTTAAGAGAAGCTTGTATTTTGTTTAGAATATTAAGCTTATAAGCGTTAGTCAGGCCGGCTAGCTATCCTGAGCTAGCCACTGATTTCTAGTTATGCTAGATCCTCCAACAGAGGATATTGGTGTAAAGCTATTTTCTGGGAAGTAGGGACAATCTCGGCTGGCACAGGTTCATCCGGCGCATTGACTCGGTATTGCAGTACAACCGGTTATGGAACTGGTCTAGCAATCTTGTTATTCAACGGACGTTAATCATGCACGTGCACACAGACATCTTACATAATGGCTCAGTTCAGATGGACAAAATGAACATAAACATGACATTAGACAAATTGTCTTCGAAGCTCGGAGTGTTCAAATTAAACAAATTTATCGGTGTAAGTATTAATAAGTCAAATATGCTTGAGATATTTACTCATCAAAGTAAACATTTCAACTTGTATTCACCAGGTCTATGAATATTCATTAGTGCAGTTAGATGTTTACGATGCTTACTGCGCCATGGGTTGCTGCGCCAATAGCCGCTGATCAGTCGCACGATCTCCGCAATTACTCGCACTTACTAGCACAGAGAAATCCACAGAGCTAATCAGGCGTCATGTTTGTTATGCAACTCAATTCAAAAAGCACAATGAAAATGGACGGTGAGGATGGACTTCGATCACTAAGGCTTTGGGGTCGATGGCGATGGACATCCTGCAAATGCAGAGCTCCACGACTGTTGGGAATTAATAACGTGAAAAACATTATGGTTGTTGCTCACCATGTCGCACTTTATTTTCCATATTAATTTTCGTTGATAACCTCAAAAATATTTCAAATATCTTTTATTGGTTCAATTACTTCAAATATCTCAAATCACGAGTAACAAAGCTAATTGTTTGGAAAATGTTTAATTAAGAGATTTCCAGAAGGCTGGAATCAAATGCTTTGGAAAAGTCTCAGCTAAAAAGAATTTCATGGAGTACGACCCACAACTGAAATTGGATGAGCTTCGAAAACCCTGTCGGGTCACTGGGCGACCCACTGCTGCTGAGGTCTCGTGATGGTCCCATCAATCTTGGGGGAGGTCCAGCCCCGTCACTAAGAAGCAAAGTAAATTTAGCAATCATAATTTGTCAAAAGTTAAAACCGATGCAGTTCTGGAGTTATCTGTCTGATAAAACTCACTGATAACTGGAATTGCCTTTTGGAGTGAACAGAGTCGTTTGAGCATCAGCGCAGCGAATCTTGACGTTCTTCCTACCAATGAAGTAAGTCTCTGAACCTTGTCTGATACATTCTGCTGATCCTGAGATTCTGACGGATATATTCTCTTGATATAACATCCACAATAGGATATATCCATTTATCAATGCAACCTTTACTTTAGATGGGTTACTTGGGCGGACGATTCAAAGGAATGCCCGTAGATGGTCGCAGAAGACGCCGCTTGTGAGCGCCGTACCAAAAAGGAACTCTATGGAAGACATTAATATTCTTTTAAGATCGATAGTAAATATACATGTTACTTCTAAATAAAGGTTCAAGTAGTGGAAATGTAATTAAGCAGCAATAATCGGCTTAACGGTTCAGAGGTTTCTTGAAGCCATTTCAGCGCAGCATCACGACAGATGTGTGTACTCAAACGGACTCATCCTTCCGGTCAATGCTATCCCGACGTTCCCCATCATTCGGAGAATGTCATTTGTCCAGAGATTTCATTAGGTTTCCGACCATATTGAAATTTAAGTAAGCATTTTAAGTCATTAATTTATTTATCATTACTTTTTCACATTATTTAACCTTCACAAGATCCCAAGAAATTGGCCAATAGAATGACTCGCAAGCGCTAATAACTTTTTTTCAACGGGCCCACCTCCCACCCTCTGGAGCTCAACCAGGGTTCATGGAGCCACCCTTGTAGAAACCCCAGCAGCTGCACCTAGGGGCCAAACAAGGTGATGTCCTCGGAGAACCTGGAACTCCAAACGACCCTTCCCCCAAACTCAGCCGTCACGATGCCAACCAATCCGCACAAATCTGAGACAGAGCCTAAGAGTTACCGAAACATGCCGATCGTCAGAACAATGGAACATCAGGAGGGCTACTATCGCGTCACAAGGGATTCCTTCCACTGTGAATGTGAGCTGGAAGTCCGGATCGTCCGTTGTCTACAACATTTCAGGTTGAGGTCTCAATTTCATAAATTGTGACCCCGCCGATACAGTGCAGGCTAATGGAGAAAACCACTTAGGGACCATTCATTAACATAACCATTCATCAGTCACAAAAAGAAAAACAATTAAAAATCGACGTATGAGGGTAATTCACGAGTAGAAAGTTCTGTTGCGCGTCCACGTTTGTCCATCAGATTCGCATGCTATTTCAGTGTGTGTGTTCACGGTATGGCTTATTATGGCACTTACCATTATATCAATAGCTTGCTAAACTAATTTCATCACTCTTTTCCTTTCACGATGTCGTCCTATTTGTCTAAGGGTGGGCTGGTCTCTCCACTGGCGCACTGTCCCGGCGGGTATCAAAGACAATGAAACAGAAACCTGATTTGTCGCCAATCCGGTGCACAGACACAGCTTCGCAAACTCCCAGGTGACGCGATAAGTAGCACCGCCATCAGCTTCATTTGAACCTAGATACGGAATGACCGGCTCATCCTAGGATGCCACAGGTCCAAAACGTACGGAGTGGGTGAACATCGATTCGAACTGGGCTGAGGTTCGGGACGTCCTTCTTCCAGGACCCCTCAAAAACCCTGTCGGGTCACTGGGCGACCCACACTGCTGCTGAGGTTTCGTGATGGTCCCATCAATCTTGGGAGAGGCCCAGCCCCGTCATTAAGAAGTAATACCTGCAAAATAAATTTAGCAATCATAATTTGTCAAAAGTTAAAACTGATGCAGTTCTGGAGTTATCTGTCTGATAAAACTCACTGATAACTGGAATTGTCTTTTGGAGTGAACAGCTACGTTTGAGCATCATAAAGAGCGGCGAATCTTGACGTTCTTCCTGCCAATGAAGTAAGTCTCTGAACCTTGTCTGATACATTCTGTTGATCCTGAGATTCTGACGGATATATATTTTCTTGATATAACATCCGCAATAGGATATTCATTTATCAATGCAACCGTTACTTTAGATGGGTTAATTGGGCGGACGATTCAAAAGAATGCCCGGTCATAAAAGCTGCCGTTTGAGTGCCGTTCAAGATGAGAAATGCTCGATAGAAAACATTTATATTCTTTTAATATTCATCGCAAATACACATATTACTTCTATATCAAGGTTCGCGTAGTAGGAAATATAATCAAGCAAGAATAATCAATGAATTACTTGACTAATCAATGAGACTACTGCAGTTTAAAAAGTTGAACTTCAACTGAAATTAAAATGGCGTAGAAATTCAAATGACGTTATTCCACGTCTTCACTTGATCGACCCGCTTTATTAAATAGACAAAAAATTGGTCCAATTATAAAATTTGTGAATTTAATAAAAATAATTAGTTAGCAATTAACGTTGATACATTTCAGCACATTTTTTTATATCAATTTCTGAAGCATCGAAAATGTTCAGTTATGCTCATCTTCATTTGAGTCAAGTTTAAATTTATTTAAATTTAATTTAATCTTTAAGATTTTCAACTATAATCACGAATGTATTTTACAAAAAGAGTTACAATAAACTAACTTCTCCTCTGAACATGTCTTGGTTGTATTTATTTGAATATTAGATACTTTTCCTTAGCATGTTTGCCATATTTTGCATCAATATGCCTAAAACCTTGCCTTACCGATTAGTTTTATCGAGGTCGATCCTGTAGCAGATGCCATTTACATAGCAGTCGCGCGCAGCCGGCTTTACGCTGGTCTAATTGCGCATTTGGCACCAGCATAAACATGAAGCATTTGTCTACAATAATGACATAATTGGCCACCGGAGCCCCTCAAGTTTTTTACTTCTAGAACTCATTCAATATCACTTACGGTACTAATAGTATTTTTCACAAAACTGAAATGCTCATTTAATCTCAAAATGGTTTCACAAAGATTGAACCAACAAGTGAAATATGTGAAAAAGTCGACTTATCATTTGCGTTACAACACAAATATTTAAGCTTTAATGTAAATGAGGAAAATAAGAGTAAAACCATCAAGAGTTAAATCAGAGATTCAACCAAATCAGTAGACATAGTCTGACCAAATTTCAGACAAGAGTTTTTGAGGACATTGTAACTTCAGACTAGATTTAGAACAATAAACTTACGACATTAATTGCAAGAGTAGTAATTCTGACTTATGCTGAGTATTGGTAATCATTTTAATGGCAATGAAACACCAATGATGTAACATAAACAAAAACTGATCAATCAAATTACTATGACAGATAATGTTACATATCACTCCTGTTACCGTGCAAATGTGAATTTAACGAGACAAAACCAAAAAAGATAGTGAGAATATATGCTCTTAAAATTATTATTATCAAGAACGTATCAGAGTAACTTATCCTTTAACTGACAATTTAGAAGTATCAAAACAATATGTTTAAATTTAAAGTAAATTTATCTTTCTCACATAAGCATACAAAGTTGTTGACCACTTGACAATTAAAACAGTCAATGAAAAAAATAATTTGATCATAATTGGCCAAAGTGAAACATGCTAAGCAATAATGCATATCTGATATAAATAGATATATCAGCATACATCCAAGTGACATAAGATGGAAACTGAACTTCTAACAGAGTTGCATCAAAGTGAAAGTCTTGACCCCTCCGGCAAATGTTTAAGGTGATGCTGATTGTGACAAAAATCAGATGACTCTGAATAGACACATGTAGCTTTCAAAGAAGAGTTTATCATATTTTCAGATAAAATAACATTCAAACTCATTATCATTATCATTGTTGTCAGACTAATAACAATAAAAATGGTTAATTTCTAGGGCCACAAAAGGTAGTACAAGAGGCTAATGCTGTTACACATGGATTCATTTACCCCCAAAATTTTGAGGACAACCCCAGCAGCTGCTCCCCCATTATTAGAGAACCACCTAGTATGTGGTCAGCTATTCTTGCCCACCTTTACAGTTATGAGACATTATCGAAAAGTTAAAGCTGCTCCTGAAATTAATATCACTGTTTAGAAACAAATATCAAGACCAAAAATTGCTGGAAAACATCAGACATTCAGGTAATCAGTCCTGAGCCTGTCCTGAAAATTTCAAGTTTTGACTTTGAAAGGATATCATTCAAAGCTCATAAGCAAGTAGCTTGTAACTGTCTGTCAGGACGAACGTGTCGCCACTTTTCTCGTTGTAATAAATTTTTTTCATGCTTGTGATGACATCACAATCTGACATAGAGCAAAGGTTATGTCTGGGAAAAAGTGCATTTTTGCAATCAAATTTACTCAAATAAATATTCCATTTTGTAAACAGAGTCGGTAAAATCAGTCTGCCAGAAGGCAAATAGGTCGTCACTTTCGTGCCACGTTCGTCGACGATGCAAACTTCTTTGCCGAGCGAATAAACAAAGTGATGACGATCGTTCAGCTGAACGACGTCGTAAACGTCGAACGACAAATCGACTTCTCTCACCACATCACCATTTTCAGTCAAGTGAATTATTTTGTTGGACGAGCAGAGGAGGACGGTCGCCCAGCACGACTTCGACAATCTGAACATTTCACCTTTGTAAGGCCGCTTCAAAATCTCTACCGGCTCGCTTAATGGTGCCAAGTCAACTTTGATGGTTTTCAAGAAGCGCGACATGTTTTCGTCGTCCGACCTGCCCGAGACGTAGAGAATGTCGTCGACGACCATCAAATCAAAGATCACGGACAACGTCGTCCCGAAATCGTAACAAGGCTCGGCATTCAGTCCGTCGACGCCGAAAACTCGAACGACCGTTTCATCGAAGTAGCAAACGAAAACCTTGTCTTCTTTCAAAACAAAAGATTTGACGACGCTCTGACACTTGTTATTCTCCTCTGTTATTCTTAACACTGGCTCTTCAGGAACTACAACTTCAATGTTTATGGTTTCGTTAAAGGCGAAATATAATAAATTTCATTAAAAAATGAAAACTAGATTTAAAATATTTACAGAAAACCCTTGACACCTTTGCAATAAAAGCTTCATGTTTAATTGAAACATTATATCCTTATATTTAATATATTATATTCCTTATATTTAATATTTTATATTCATTATATTTAATATATTATAATCCTTGTATTTAATATATTATATTCCTTATATTTAATATATTATATTCCTTATATTTAATATATTATATTCCTTATATTTAATACATTATATTCACTATATTTAATAAATTATATTCATTATATTTAATATATTATATTCATTATATTTAAAATATTATATTCATTATATTTAAAATATTATATTCATTATATTTAATATATTATATTCCTTATATTTAATACATTATATTCATTATATTTAATATATTATATTCATTATATTTAATATATTATATTCCTTATATTTAAATGAACATTATATTCCTAGTCACACAGACATATCATTAGGNTAAAATATTATATTATAATATATTATTTAATATTATTATATTATTATTATTTAATAAATTATATTCATTATATTTAAAATATTATATTCATTATATTTAATATATTATATTCCTTATATTTAAATGAACATTATATTCCTAGTCACACAGACATATCATTAGGTAGATATAGTTCCAAGTCTACCTTTTATTAGCTTCATTGGCTTTCCAATTAACTTTCTCAAGACAGCTATTTGGTTGTTCTTATCATAGGTCAAAGTCACATTGAGATGATCCGAGTATTTGGGAATGATTTTCTTCTCCAGGACATGAGTGGATATTTCCACCACATTTTCATAATTCAAATTCTTCAACAATCGCTCCAAACTTTCAATCTGAGCGTTTAATGCAATCTCCATGTTTTCCAGTTCCTTCAGAACATCATTTGCCTCTTTCTGTTGCTGTTTCAATTCTTCATCAACGGTTTTAATCAATTCGCCCACAATCGAGTCGACGACTTTCTTCACGTCTTCACCTCTTCGTTTTATATTTTTCTTCAATTTGGAGGCATTCAATTCGTTGGCACATATCTTACGCTCAGACATTTTATGGTTATAATGAACGTTTGCAATGGATTCTTCCGTTGCTTTTAAATTTTCTTTCAACACCTCCCTGATGGAGTCGCACCGATACGATATGTGCTTAGAGTCATGTTTTCTATGCTTCGATGTCAAACAATGGGCACATGAAACAACATTGCAATCTTCACAGAAAAGATTGATTACTTCTGAATGTTCTTTGCAAATTGAATATTTTCTATAAATATTTTCCTCTTCCTTTGCTATTGGTAGCAATTGATGGTTACTTGAAGTTGGAATCTTTTGATGAAGAAGCAGACAAGTTGAACAGTAATTAAAAGAACAATCAACACAAAATCTAACTGCTTGCTTCTCTTTACAAGCGTCGCAATGGGTATAACTCTGCTTAAAACTTTTCAAACGTTCAATAAATTCGTTTTTCTTCAAATCTTTCAATCCATCTTGCGGTATTTGAAAAACAGTCTGACAAGTCGGACATTTAGACGACTCTTTCAAAAGAACTTCAGATTCCAGACATTTCAGACAAAAACTGTGATCGCAAGATAGTATTCTTGGATCGTTCATAGATTCGTTGCACAAAGCACAAATTTCAAACGGAGCAGCTCCATTGTAAAAACCAAAATAAAAATACATATAATAGCCCAGAGGTCTGGAATTTCCATCAACACTATTATTAAACTGGCATCCTTTCTAAAAAAATGCATTTTTGGTATTTCAAAGTATTTTCAAAGGAATTGTAAATTTTTTATTAAGCAATTATTGAATGTCTTATATTATGGAACCATGTAATCTTACAAACCTATTAACTTTGGTTAAATGAGATTCACTTTTGATTGAGACAACTTCTTATAATTTTAAATTAAACTATAATTTTTAAAACTTTCTGTTTTGTTGCTTTAGTTTTAGCTGTCTCTTCATTGTTATGACTTAATTTTTTAATGACTACTTGAACTTGTTAGTAAATTACAAACTGCACTTTTTTTTTATGTGAGTAAACTACCGATTCAAACCCAAATCGTTTAAGTCAGAATAAAAATTTATTTTCTAATTCAATTACCTTAAAACGCCATTAAAATAGGAGAAATAAGCAAAACAAGATTAAATAGTCACTTTATCCCATCAGAGCATTCTTCTCTATGCCAATTCTGGGGCAGATGCTCATCCCCATGAGTTCTTGGAAAAGCAACTTGCAAGCATAAGGCAAGTTCACTTGGGAAACATTAATCCTATTGTCGCAGGACGAGCATCTAAAGGTATTGTTTTGCAGATTGCTGACTACGATGAGACCGCAATCGTTGCAGATCTGGATTGGATAGGGATCTGAGACGTCGAACAATCTCTCTTTGAGGAAGCTAGCGGCACCGTGGGCGATCTGGCAATCCCTCTCCATCTCGCCGAATCTCAGTCCACCGTCTCTCGATCGGCCCTCCATTGGCTGCCTGTTGAGGAGTTGAACGGGTCCTCGAGACCTCGCATGGATTTTGTCCTCCACCATGTGCTTCAGTCTCTGATAATAAGTTGGCCCGATGAAGATCTGAGTTCTAATCTTCCTTCCAGTAAAGCCATTATACATGACTTCGTTCCCGTGTTTGTGATAGCCGTAATGGTTGAGCACGTCTGAAATGCTCTTTACATTTACAGAATTGTTGAATGGAGTCGAGTCTCCAATCTCACCCTTCAGTGCAGACACTTTACTTTGCAGGCATTCGATTATGTGACCGACTGTCATACGAGAAGGAATGGCGTGAGGGTTCATGATCAGATCCGGTGTTATACCCTCGCTGGTGAATGGCATGTCTTCTTGGCGATATGTTATTCCGATGGTTCCTTTCTGTCCATGCCTACTGGCAAACTTGTCTCCGATCTGTGGTATTCTCACGTTTCTCACTTTTACTTTGACGAGTAGAGAGCCGTCTTTGTTTATGCTCTTCATCACCTTATCGACAATTCCTTGTTCTCCCTTCTTTAGAAATGTACTGCAATCCTTCTTGGTGTACCTACGAGCATTTCCTTCAATGTCATCGTCATCGGCCGGAAGCGTGGCTGTCTTGCCGATGATGGCGTCGTCTCCAGACACAACTGCTCCGACGGAAATGAGGCCATTTTCCCCCAACTTGTCATAAAAGCAATTCCTCATTCCTTGAACGCACGACCTGTCGGGCTTTTCTATAGCTTCTTCTTGTCCAAAGTTTCTGTTAGTTTCGGTGTCCTTGTAGGTTCGGTAGAATGTGCTCCTAAACAGCCCTTTATCAATGGAGGAGGCGTTCATAATTATGGAGTCTTCCTGGTTAAATCCAGTATACGATGCGATGGCCGTTATGGCATTTATTCCAGCCGGCATTTCGCTGAATTTCAAGAAGTGTGAAGAATTTGTCGCGCTAAGAGGCTTCTGGGGGTAGTAAAGGACGTGTGCCAATGTGTCCATTCTCTTGTCGAAGTTTGTAACATACATTCCAATAGCTTGCTTGCCCATAGCGGACTGGTAAATGTTACGTGGAGACTGGTTATGGTCTGGGAATGGGATGATAGAGGCACATACACCGAGAATCATGGACGGATGGATCTCACAGTGGGTGTATGTATTGCTGTACGTGCTTCCATTAATTTCATCAGGAGTTACCGCGACGAGGGAGTTTTGCTCTTCATCAATATCCAGGTATTCGATGGCACCGGTCGCTAAAAGCTCCGGCCAATGGAATTTCATGTTACTTCCGCTTTTCAAGACATCAAAATGAGTTCTTTTCAAGAGTAAATCTTGATTCTCTACAGTTAGCAGAGGCCTGCAGATTCTGCCTCCATCCGTAAGAATCTTCAATTCGTTATGACTGAAATCTCTGGTAATGGACACTTCAAAGATGATCGTGTTCATATTTTTTCTCAAATTTTTCAAGGCTAGAAAAATCTGATCCATGTTTTCATGGATACCAACCCAGCAACCATTTACGAATATTTTCGTTGCCTTCGAGAGGGATGAAAATGCAACGTCGTCCAAATTCTGCATGCCGTTGTATTCGAGAAATTCCAACAACGCAGTGGCAGAGGAACCTACGGAAACGTGCGACATGAGGGCAAAGTTTTTCAACAATCCTACAGCCGCACCTTCCGGGGTTTCGGCGGGACAGAGCCTGCCCAAATGAGTATTGTGGAGCTGCCTCGGTTTTGGAAGTTTTCCATCACGACCTATTGGGGCATTAAGTCTTCTGAGGTGGGAAAGGCAAGACACGTAAGTCATTCTGTTGAGCACCTGCGAAACTCCGGTTCTATTTTGACTGCCTTTCTTTCTGTCTCCCCAGTTGCCAGTGGCGAGAGCATAATTAAACGCGTCCGTCATTACACTGGATTTGATGGCAAACTCAACATTGAAATCCTTTCCTTTATCGATAAATTTCTGGCCATACAACTTTATGTTTTGACAGAGATTCCTGAATGACACTCTGAACAAACTTGCCATAAGAGGACCCGCCATATCTGCCCTCTTATTTGAAAGATGGTCTCTGTCGTCTTCTTTTCTTCTGCCAAGTGCCACCTCTAAGAGTCTGCGCACCATGTATCCAAGGAAGAAAGCTTTAGTCGTGGAACAAAATTTATCTGTTCCGACATGGGGCAAGACCTCTTTTTGAAGAAGTTCTCTGGCAAATTTAATTCTTTTTTCTTTCGTCGTTCCCGGATTGGCACCTCTTGAACCGATAAAACTCAGAGCAACCTCTTGGTCCTGGATGCAAAATGCCTCGTCAATGGATGGCTTCAGAATCTCTATCATCTCCTGATCGTTCATGTTGTAAATCATCTTCTCCAGTATTTCTCTGTCGGATACGAATCCAAGAGCCCTGAAAACGATAAAAATCGGTATTTCTTGCTTCACGTACGGTAGAATGGCAACCAAACGTTGACCGAGGGAATCTTTTGCCGACTTCTTCAGGCCGATTATAAATGTACTGGCAGGTCTCGACGAATTTATATTAACAGATCTTATCTCGGCCCTATACGCATATGTACTGTCCTTGTTTCTGAAGACCATGATATTATTACTGGCCATTCTCTCCTGGGCAACGATAACCTTTTCCATGCCGTTGATGATGAAGTAGCCGCCTGGGTCCATGGAGCATTCGTCGTTTTCGTTCAAGGCCTTTTCTGGTAGTCCGTTCAAATTGCAGTAGGCTGACTTGACCATAATTGGGATAAAACCTAGTTTCACCTTTTCATACTTAGTCTCTTCTATGACTTCTCCGTCTTGAACAAAAGTCTTGCTTACATCGATATAAACAAGTGCGGTGTAAGAAAGATCTCTAAGTCGGGCTTCATTTGGCATCATCATGGTCGGAACTCCATTAGCTTCCCAATGCGTGGGCTTTGACAGATAAATTTGTCCAAATTTGATAACGATGCGAGACGCCTTTTCAGATTGCTTCTTGTGTTGGAGTTCGCCTTGAAGTTCTATCGGCGGTGTGTCCATGATGATTTGCTGGATGGACTTCTGGATGAATTCGTTGAATGAATCTATCTGCTGACTGACCAAACCCTTCTCATCGAAATGGGCTTGGATGAGGTCCCACACCAATGTTTGATAATTAGTCATGATTGAATAAAGTGGCGAATCGCTGTTGTACTTGCTAGCTAACGATTGAATGATGTTTATGTTTGATTATTCTTCCCGCAGAGCTTCAAAAAAAAGATTCCGAATATTAATTGCATGTCTAAAAAATAATTTTTTTTTGTTAGTATTTAATTATTTTTTCTGAATTTAATTATTTTTTCTCAGCGTAACTATTTTTATAAATTTATTTATTTTTTAAGCATTTAATTAATTTTATTTAATTTTTTTTTATCTTAACTTTAGTAGCTTTATTTTAAATATTATTAAGTAAATAAATAAATTTCAGGTTCAAATGTTTTTTTTTTAAACTCATTTCAATATGTAGCCGTAGAAAACATGTATAAAATACCGAACTTGATGAAAGTCAAGTGGTTCGAATCAGAAAGGTTCTAGTGCTTACAATATATTGGTTATTACTCGGTCTTCTTAACCATTATAAACAATTATTATGTTATGTTAGTGGGCATCCTTCACCAAAACCTCATTCAGTAAGTAAGTTTATTTATATAGCGCCATAACAGGGGCCCCTGACGCTCACGCTTATGCGCTTAGACCATTTATGTAGCGCCGGCTCCCCGGGACGCTTTGTGGCGGTGCAAGTTGGGCTTCGAACACGACACGTAACGACTGTTGCTTTTACCGTCGTTCGCAGGAACGCTACCCTCTGAGCCGACTTGCACCCAAGTAGATTCAAGATTCCGAAAGACCTGCAATTGGGGTCCTGTTTATGACCATTTAATCAAGTGACACAATTTTCAGTAACTTTTTAAAGATGCTAAAAGTGTCGCAAAGGTAAACTCGAGGTAATGGCTTTTTCTCCAGCGAGTCTCAAAAATGTTCCAAATGCGCAGAAGTGAACAGCTGTTTACAGATATATTTTCAGTAAGGCATTGCTGTTACCAATCAATTTTCAATTTTCAAGTATTACATCACGATTTAAAAAAAAAAAAACAAAACTTGACTACAGCGTGTGTGCCTCACGACATGTGTTTGAAGTGTGATGAGTATTGATTAGAAGAGGCCACATGCATTTAACGTCAGATGTCCATGTAACAATACTCTAGTTTTTAGATATTGCTTCTAGGGTTGATTGAGTGAGAAGACGTTTTAGAAAATGTTTCTAAGAAAGAAATTATCATATATTTTAAGCATATTTATTTTAACAGTAATATTCTTATCAGCGTGGACATACTTGCGACCGAATGTTTACAATCAGTTGACGTACGAGGCTATCGAATTTAAACATTACGTAGTTAAAAATATGAGTGTCCTGAGTACAAAAGAGGGCGATTCATTTGGAAACAGTTTGACATTCGACGACAACGATGCTGAGGTGGCCTACGAGATCCTCAACGACACATCCATCCTTCCACCTTCAGCCAGGATCGTGCCTAAGAAAATATTCAAAGACAAACCACTGGTCATTTGGGCGACCGAATGGCACATGACTCCAATCAAAGACCTCAAAAACCTGCTCTCCCACTTTGGTGTGACCTTTTTTGACTACAACCTTGACCCCGGGAGATGCGAGTGGCATGATTGTAAAGTCAAGGAAAAGTTAAAGGTGGGTTGGAAATGAACTTGTTAGTAATAAAAAAAGCCGATCTCTTTTTTCATTGAATGATTTTTGACGAGAAAAAAAACTATTAAAAACCGTTAAAACTATTAAAATCTGTACTAGGGCTTAGTACGAAATCAAATAGTTTCTGAAATTGTCTATTTGCAGAATTGTACTTACATTATATGATACGGAGCTATAGTTAAAAATCATACTGAGAGATTCTTTATCTCTATTCTTTTTTCCTTTTCACAAAGAATATATCACCTAGTCACCTAGATGACATAGTAATTGACTAATTTGTATCGATTTTCTCAAGATGTGTCACATGTAAGGTTACGAACATCCATAACATGACCAGTTGGTCATGTCAAGCCCATAGCGG
Organism: Hirudo medicinalis; assembly: GCA_011800805.1. Taxonomy (NCBI): domain Eukaryota; kingdom Metazoa; phylum Annelida; class Clitellata; order Hirudinida; family Hirudinidae; genus Hirudo; species Hirudo medicinalis. Next base: position 30,781 of record MPNW01000866.1, read on the forward strand.
GGTTTGAATCGATGACGCCATCGCAAGAAACAGAGGTCTAACCACTAAAACACGTGGAAGCACTTGTGCAATTTAATTGGCTGGTTACGAGCACCACTTTTGATGATGATGGTCATGACGATGATGATGACGAGGATGATGATGATTTTATGGTCTTTTAAGGTTTTGCAGTTAAGAGTGATGACATTTTATGGCTTGCGCTCAATAATTACCGTTTCATCATTAGTTTTGTTTCAGCCAAGTATTTGTTTACAAATATTCGATTATGCAAAATGTTGTACAATTACTTCGACCAGAGATCGCTTTGGCGCGAGATGATTTGATCGAATCTGAATAGTTGACCATTTATCCGATGACCATGATCTCAGGATGTTCCATTAAAATGTTCTTCTCTTTAAAGGTCATGATGATGTTTGCATAACTTCAGGTAATACTAATGTTGTTAGATATTGACCAGTAACAACGTCCTTGATGCCAATCCTCCAATACCAGAGAAATTTTACGAGGCATACAAAGATGACTCTGAAATGAAATCCGTGGATATAGTGGTCTGCAGCTATCCAGCTTCCATCTGTGAGATTTACATACCACTCAACAAAAGTGTCCTTGTTCTACCCACGACGAGGTAGCAATGCGTCGTTTGATAAATTGTTCATCATAACATTATTTAACTATTAAGCTAATGAATTCAATAACGTTGAAATAATAAGAAATAGTCTTATAAATAATCAAAATTGAAATGAACAACAGGTACGATGTAGGGAGGTACACAGTGGAGAGGTGGAACGAATTGAACGAAAACCTGAGAATTTTGGCTCAAAAGCCTTGGAACGTCTTCGGAGGTAACAACCTTTACGATGCCAAATATCTCCAATATTACACTGGCATCAAGACCCGACATCTGCCCAGTGTGTGCGACTACACTGGAGCCGAGTACACCAACGAAATCAACGAGTTTCTGGTCGTTAGGAGAAGAGATAAAGGATTCAACAACATTTTCTTCAGGCAATTCAATGATTCATGCAATAACGTCAGTTGCCTTTTCCATGCTAATTCAGTAGCTGTTATTATTTACTTAACTTTATAAGTTACTGGTTGGATTGTTAGTTAATAGTTAATAGGGCTGCAGATCGATTATATATTTTTTTAAATGGTAGTTAACGCGTTTTTAATCGCACCATCTTATTTTCAAATACACTTCATTTTTACACCAAAATCAATTTTATTAATTCAAGTAGTTTACAAAGTCTTTTGTGGCACATAGTCCACATTCAGCCAGTTGCCGAGGCAAACGAGCCTGTTTAGTTGTCCGGAGTCAGGGAGGCACATTTGCTGTTAACAACAAATAAGATAAGGAAAACAACCGTTCGCATGGCACTGTGGTTGCTGGAGAAGCTAGGTATTTGAATGCTAGCTTAACAACAAGGCCCAAAACCACAGGAAGAGCTTGTCTGAATCCGATTCCTTTGTCTAAATACAAGTTTTATACCAATACCATCAGCCGGATCGGGCTAGAAATTGGTAGCTAGATATTAGTTAGCTAAGCTATTTAGCCTTCAGCTTTCTAATCAGCTCAATCTTCTTCGGACTTAATAATAATTTTGGCATAAATAATACTAATGTTATAATTATGAACGATTGAATGTTATTATCGTTGTTGTTGTTATTATCATCACTTGGCTGAAGTCAAAAACAAAGTTCACATAACATTTCAAACAGACAAACAGTTTTTGTTGCCATCGATTTGAACATGCTGAGGAAACATTGTTGCATTGTAAGAATGAACTATTGTGAGCATGATTTTGATGAGAGTGAGGCTCACCAACGTACATTGATTTTTTCAAAATAATATTTTCTTGAATATTATTGTTGTATATGTTATTAAACATCTGAATTACCTGAATTTGATGCTTGGATGGCTATTCATGGTTTATGATTTATTCTTGAACTCGCATGTGATATTCCAATAATGGTTTTGAAAAGGTAACATTTTAAAAAATACCATTACCACTAATATTAAAATTGGAATTAGTCTACTAGTTAATAAATAAGAATTCAATTGGCCTGCCTGCCTCTAACACTACCCAGGAAGCTTTGACAATAAAAAAGTGATGGAATAAGTAATAAATTATTTTATGGTAATTATTAAAAATATCATTTATTAAAAATATGCAAAAAAATTAGTTAATATTATAGCAATAAAGTTATTAACGACAATTGCAATTTTTATCTCCACTTCTCTAAGTTCAGCTGTACCGACGTACCTTTAATAACGTCTTAATTATCAATTGACAAAATTCTTTGCTTAGTTAAAGTTGTAAAATAAATCAAGCATTCGTCATGCACTGAGATCAGATTGAAGCAGTAAATTCATCTTCTTTATTGATTTTTTCAGCCTAATTCTTGCAACGTTGAAAACTCGCGTTACCCTCTTTGGGCCATTCAAATTTCTTACGACCATTGGGGGGTCTAGAGTTTCTTTTAGCATCTAAAAACATTTTCGTGTTGCCTCCTGATTTTTTGCTTACTTGCCTACCTATCGTATTGCCATCGCATCTCCAATTCCTTGATAATGATGTAGAGACGTCAATTGCAATGTCTTTCACATTTCATCTTTAGTCAGCCTTCAGTTGTTGACTGATGGACAGGTCTTGTTTCGTAGTTTTGTTTTCCTTCTAAAAATAACTGCTTCATTTTCCCAGTCCAGCACTTTTGCCATAGTTTCTGAGCTGATAGTTTACGTCACGGCTCAATGGTTCTGCACTCAGTGAATGTTTATTCATTTCTGGAAACATAATTTTAGAACAGTGCCCAGGTGAGATGAAATTCTTAGACTGCTTGCTTGGACGATGTATAATGGCAATTGTAAAGAATGGAAATATTAACGTCAATAAGACTTAAATTAAATTGATTAAATTATGCAGGTCAGCTGTCGGCTCACATTAAAGATGCTGGCTTTAATGCCTCACACTTTCGAAGATGTAGCCAAGTACCGAGGAATCATTCACGTGCCTTATCAAATCTCAGTGATGAGCATCTTCGAACAATACCGCATGAACATTCCCATGTTCTTTCCATCTCCAGAACTTCTTGCCAGATGGCAGGTGGACCACTACATCATGCCAGAAAGATCCTTCAATGGAGCCTTTTTTAACCAGCGACCAAACGCCTCCATCATTCCACCTCATCCTTCTCAAGCAAATGTTCCTGACCCCAAGAACGAATACGACTACGAAAGTATATTGTACTGGATGAGATTTGCTGACTTCTATCAGATCATGCCGCATAGTTTTATATATGAAAGCATAGATGATCTGGTCGACCTCCTATCAAAGTTAGACGATGCCGCCCTCCGACGGACCAGTTACAGCATGCGTGCATACAACATCGAATTCAAAAAAAAGATCATTAAGACTTGGAAAACTATTTTATTGAATTACAACATGTCCAAACAATCTGAATGAAATAAAATCCACTTTATTTAAGATGCATGTCTGTCCAATGATTCTGTCATTGAGTAGCGATTATTTCCGAAAAGTATTGCTTCAATAAAGCTAGAGAACTGTCAAGCTTCTAGCGATCAAATTTTATTACCATTTTATTGTTGAAATTTACTTGTCAATAAATTTATATAATTTAATATGTTTAGGAATTCAAATCAAAATAGAAAACAATTTATACAGAAATCTGGTATTTCCAGGAGGTAAACCATCCAAAGGAGCTGAGATATCATTTAACTTGAGGAGGTATATCGTGTCTTAATAGAATTCTTCCGACACTATTAGTATATTACTTCGCCTTACATCCAAAAGCAAAACAATGTTTTATCGGGAAATAAAGATCAGGATGTTGTACCTCATCTGATTTCACCCTCAGGAATTTGTCTGTGCCCAGCGCTCTTGGTCTCAGCCTCCGACAATTTGTCTATAAAAAGCTGTTTTTTGTTGATTAAATTTGGATCTCTGAGGTAGTATTCCTAACTGAATGATGAATTTTACTTAGAAATAAGTCTATTTTAAAGTGAAAATCTTATACGATTCTTGTTGAATATGAGTGTCATCACCACTTGCTACTTTCTCATGGTGAGAATGAGATATAGTCAGTGTTGACTATGACTTGATGACTTAATGTCTGATGACTTAATGTCGAACCAAAGTGGTGAATCATCCTTTGAGGAGAATACTTAAATAAATCAACAAACATTGAGAAAATCTTAGCTGCTATTCTAGCTACTCTTGCTTAGCAACTACTACAATTTCATGTTATATCTCTTAAGATTAATCAACTGAATTCATTTAGACAGACCTTACATGTTACACTGGCACCTGCGAGCTGTGACAGTCCTTTACTCAATCCTTTCGAACTTTAAATAGAATTGCCTGAAGTCTCCAAAAATTCTGTAAATTATTGACCTTTTTTTGAGTCTTACTCCTTAAGAGTTACGACGTGTTTCAAAGTTTCAAAAATCGTGTCAATAATCAGGAGTGAGAGATGTTGCCGGTTTACTTACCAATAATTCCACCAAGTGATGTTCCTATACAAAATAAGGTGCACTTTTACTAATGGTTTGTTTTTAATTCCAGAAGTCAAAGAATTTTTTTTATAGATCAGTTTCTCGTTGTATGGTTTCGCTAGGTGACTTGGAGGCCATATGTAATTTTCGCATATCACATAGTCCAATTTGAGTGTTGGCAGCCATTAAATTCTAAAGCTAAACATTCCATAAATAAGCATATAAAGCACATATAAGAAGAAAGAATCATAATATCCATGTCACTTGACAGACAAGCACTCAGAACTCAGTAGTGATCTCAAGTCCAGTTGGAAGTCATTGGAAGTTACGGATGTTATTCCAAGGATGCAGTAAGCTCAACCCCCGTGCATCCTAATAACCTTAGTAATTGAAGCAATTCAATTTAAGTACCTGTCACACTACTACACTTCTCACACCCAATAAAGTTTTTCAACTCAACTGGAACAACCATTGATTACTTCTGTTATTAGTCAATTAATATATGAATTTCTATCTCATTGTTTTTTGTTTTTTTTTAAATTCCAATTTTTATTTTGTAACAAGATATTTCTCCAAATGTCGAAACGTCATGTATGATCCAACCCATCGAAATGAAAACAATTAATTGCATATTCATTTTATTGATTTGGAATCAAAGATTTCAAACATTTTATTCATCCATTCCAAACCATACCCAAATAAATCATCCCAAATCCATACCAGGAACAAAGTTGCAACATCCAATTCGCATAGCAACAAGTTAAAAAGGCACATGATCTCAATGCATAATAATTTCTAATTAACAAAATGGATAATAACTTGAACAGAAACTAACAAGTCAAAACATAAAAATACATTAGTCTTTGATATGAATGAGATTATTAGACAAAGATCAAAATATTGACAGAAACGATAACAGGTCAAGATGCATGCAGCCAAAAGATTTCTCTTTTAAGGGATGCAACCCCACTCATGGATGGCCAATACTCTATAGTAAGCCAGGCAAGGGGTTGTCTTAAGGAAGTATTTACTTCCTCTGGCAGACTAACCCTAAGTACACAAAGAAAAAATTCAGTGGTCGTCACATCTTTCACAAAAAAACAAAATCAAGCAATTTTTACATCAAACCACATAAGAAATATAATTTAAAAGGTTTTTTTCAGTAATACAGTAAATATTGTGGACCAGTGCAATGGATTGAAGATGGAATAGCTTCATACATCCTAGTTCCATTTGGATTGAAAATAATTATGTAACTGTTCTAGAAAATTGTGGAATGTGGAAATAACTCACCTCACAGGGCTTAATTAAAAATAACAACAATAATAATACAAATATAATTAATATTATTAACATTTTAAACCATGGGTCAGCCCCTTTGTCCAAAACAAATACAATATTTACATTTGAGAGAAAAAAATGAAAGCTGTCATGAACACAAATATCAATTAAGTATTACAAATTAATGGGGCAAATGATGTTAATGATATATTGAGATATAAATCAATAATAGTGGCTATGATATATTACTCTTGCAACTACATGTTAATGTAATCATCACAAAAAAATAATAATTTATAATCGAAATGTTAAAAATCGTGCTGCTTTATTTGTACGCACAAGAACCAACAACGTGCCGTTCACTTCATTGAAATACATTTTCCGAACTCTCTCACGAACTCCGTGAATGGAACGAAATGAATTCAAACTAAGCTTCTGACCCAGAACCAAAACATTGCAACCACCCACGTAAGTATTTCCATAATTATCCACTGCCAAACAGGGTGATGCCATTTTATGGCAATCATTAGAAGGTGAAAATTTCTGGATGTAATTACCACATTCATTAATAATGAAAATATTATAATCTCCACAATAGACAATAAAACTGTGGTCATCAAGTTGCAAAGCAATAATAGTAATTCTACAGTTTCCAAGCATTTGAGACAAAAACTATGCGAACACTCCAATATTCTTGGATCAACCATAGTTTTCCTGCAAACGTTGCACAATTCTATAGAATTAACTTCTGAAACGTTGAAAGGAATAAAAAAAAATAATATCTAAAAATAAATGTTTATAATTCTGTATTGTAAAACAATACAAATTTATATTAAGTTAGCTCTTATAAATCCATCAGGTATCCCTATATTTAACTCTAATATGGTTTTAATATGTTTTTATTTCTTGAAGTCAATGCATATTTTTTTTTATAAATTTGATATTTTTTAAATACAGCTTTTAAAAGGTAGGTAGTGGCGCAACCGTTCCCACTGGCTTTTCGAAATGTAATGAGTTCGATTTTGTTGTAACTCGCAGTTAGTCGATTAAACCAAGACACTACAGACAACTACTTTATTCGCCAACGAATCCACACTACCTAACACACAACTAGGACTAGAACGAACAAAAGGGAAGTTGCCGCTCCTA
>MPNW01000866.1:53985-64378 GCA_011800805.1 Hirudo medicinalis
TGGCCTGCGACATACATAACGTCGTTCACTATCGATACATCCGATGGAGCCGATAACTCATTTCCAAAATTGAATATCTTGCGACACTTCCGGTCGTGATGGCTGTACACTTTGACGAATGCTAAGCGGTCGCAGAAATAAATGCCACTCTCCTTTAGAGCAAACGATTCGAACGGAGATTTCAAATGTTTTTCGTAAAGAACATTTACTGCTGTTTTGAAAATTAATAAAGAAATTGTTAATTTTAGGTTTTGATCAAATGAGCATCACACATTCCAACCTTTTCTAAGGGTTCCGAATAAACTTTCTAAATGAGCTCTTGGTTCAATGCTTTTAGAACATAACGAAAGCACAAAATTTTCAGAGCATTTTGGAATAATCTCAACTTTTTCAACAGTACGTGGAGGCGTTTCGACCACATTTTCATAATTCAAATTGTTTAATTGTTGCTCGAAAGTTTTAATCTTTGCATTCAAAGTGTTTTCCATATCCTTCAGTTGCTTCATAACATCATCTGCTTTGTTTTGATGTCTCATTAATTCTTCATCAACATCTTTAATCGAATCTTCCACAATTGAATCAACAATTTTCTTTATATCATCACCTCTTTCCATGAGTTTTTTCCTTAGGTTTAATGCCTTTAGTTCATTAAGGTTCTTTGTGTCCATTGAATTTTTGTAATTAGCAATAACACTTTCAAGAATTTCTTTTGTAGCTTTCAAATTCTGTTCAATATTAAGCTTCACAGATTCAAAGTATTCTGAAACATGCTTGACTTTGTGAGTATTGTGATTCAAGGCCAAACAACAAGCACACAGAACAACATTGCAATTTTCACAAAAAAGATTCATTGAGTCTGAGTGTTCATTGCAAGTTGAGTATTTCTTGATTACAATTGCGTCTTTAGTCGATGTCGGATTCAGTAATCGATGATTTTTTAAACCTGGAACTTTCTCATGTCTCTCCAAACAAGTTGAACAATAATTAAAAGAACAATCAACACAAAATCTAGTGGCTTGGTTCTCATTGCAATTGTCACAAGTGACACCGATCCCCCTAAGATTAGTCAAAAGATCAACGAATTCATTCTTCTTCAAATCTTTTAATCCACCTTGTGGTTTTTGAAATTCAATCTCACATGTCGGACACTTCGGTGAAAACATTGAAGCGATTGAAGATTCCAAGCATTTCAGACAAAAACTATGAGCACAAGGTAATATTCTCGGATCAATCATGGGTCTCATGCAAACATTGCAAATTTCAATCGAAATCCCTTCCATCTTGCGCGGCTGCCTCGATGAGGACTTAATACTTGGAAATTCCACGCCACTAATACAAAAATAAAGAAGGACATAGCAAACGGTTTTTTATCTTTTATCTTTTTTTTACCTTTGTATCTTTTTTTATCTTTTTTATCTTTATGGAAATTGAAATAACTGTAATTATTCAAATTATTGTTTGTGCAATTGTTATTATAATATTATTATATTGTTGTTAATTAATATCAAAATTTACTACGAGTTACTTTAATTAAAATAATTTGTCGCTGGTTGTTCCGCTCGGTTGGGGCTACCTATGGCACTAATATTAGTCCATTACTTTTTTTTCTTTTCAGAACTTTTTATTGAAACAAAAAAAAACCGCATGTTTAGATGAAAATTCTAAAAGGAAAGGATCGTCCCAATGGGAAACTCCCGCTAAACGTCCTATTACCAGATAAGGGGATTTTAGGGCAAAATTTCAATCAAAAACAAAATAAAGTTAGTTGCTAAACTGTAAATGAATAATGAAATTGCAGTGAATTACGAGTTTATAATGAAATGTTTTAGCGCTTTCTTAAAAGCATATAAGTTTGGAAGGTTGACGATGCTATGTGAAATAGTAGCATAGAGCCATTGGGTCCCATGCAAACAATCGACCGAAGACCAACATCAGATTTAGCAAAAGCTGATAAATAATTACATGACTATTCGAACAGAACAGTACGTGAGTGTAAAGAAGATATTTTTGAAAACAAATTATCAAAAAGATGAGGAGACATATGCCCGCTCCGTCCAAGCGGAGTTGATGTGGACATATTTTTTGATCCTCTGGGAGCGGTTTAAATAAAAATACTGAAAAGAGATAATGTACTTACATGTGCTAGGTAATCAGGGTCGCTGATAGGAATTTCGGGTATCTACGTTATGTCAATTTGGCAATGGAAAAGCAAAAAAAAAAACATTATCATAGCTTTAATGCTTTAAAACCAGGGTCGCAAAGAATTGATTGAGGCCTTAGGCATTTGCACCCCTTGCCCGCCCTTTTCGGCGGCCCTGTAAGTAATATATTTACATTAATGTATATTTATGTATATGTATATTTACATATATGTATATTTATATTTGAGAGCAAGTTATGAATGCTTAAACGCTTTAATTAAGTCATATCCACAAATTGAATTATTCAATTCGCATTGTATGTTATTCTTCAAATAAACATAAAATTTCAAATTGATGAAAGTTGATATCAAATAAGGCTCGTTAACAATGAAAGTGCGATCTAAGTATTTTGTAATGTTATTTTTGCACTGTAAATGGCGCCACGTTGCATGTAAAATGTCAACGGATTCTAGAAATTTTCGTTGAATAAACATTATATTCAAAATATTCAACGAAATTTAAATTCAAAATCTGAAATTTTAAAATCATATCCTTTTTAAAATGCTTTGTTTGATTTATTAAGTGTTTTTCGATATTATTAGTTATTCTCAGTCAGGCACCGCCATCTCAAAAGTTTCGCTCAGTTTTGTGGCTTTTCACGATATACAGTTTTTCAATACAAGTTTGCAATGGGTATCAGTTCGAAGGTGGCCGTCATACTTCTATTGAATTATGATATTTCTAAACATTAAGCTCCAATCTTCGATAATTATTAATGCGTTTAGTGTTTGCATTTACATCGTAATTACATAATATCATGAAATTTCAGCTCATGCTTTTGTCTTTTGGGTTCTGTGCTGGACAATGGGTCAATAAGCACTACATGGTAAGCTTTCTATTTTTAAATGTTGAACTTTAGATATAATTTAACATTCCATCCAAAGCTTCCGAAGGCCAAGAATTCAAACGAAATTCGTGAAAAATGTGGCATTTATTTTCACTATATATTTCAAAAATGCAGAGGGAAAGAGGCAAGTTGTACTAATATGAATTTCTAATGTTAATTTATTTAAAGGTACGAGTTTCTTATGATTTGTAATATCACATTCAGGCAGAGGTCCCAGAACTGATTAGAAGGACCAAAAAGTTCATAGACGAACACAAGAGAGTTTAAGCTATCCTTCCTTGTTGATCCCAATTGCTTGGCTGTCATTGTGGATTTATTTTTGTGATGCTAAAATAAAATCATGGCGTTACTCTACAATATGTCAAATAATACAATTTAATTAATTTTAATAGAAATGATTGTGCCCAAGTTGAGACTAAATTCAGTTAACTCATTTTAAGCGTAGTTTCAATCTGAAATAGTGCAGTGTATTTTCTGCATAAACTTCTGTCAAATACAATGCTATTGTTTTGGTCAACTGTCCTCGAATGCAAATATCGTTATTTTACTCAAATAAACATACCTTACATTGTCATTGTTTGGTCTAAATTAAATTTGTTTATAAAATGCATCAACAAATCATAAGTAATACTTTGGTCGTTAATGTAACACTGATTAAATAAGTAAGTTTATTTATGTAGCGCCCAGGGGTGCTTTGTGCCGGTGCAAGCTGAGTTTCGAACACGACATGTAACGACTGTTGCTTTTACCGTCGTCCAAGGAACGCAAACCCCTGAGCCAACTTGCAAGCGATTAATAGATAAGCAAACACATTCGCTTCACAAATCAAGATTGACTTTATTTCTAAGGCTAGTTAGAAAATCATCTTTAGGAACCCAATTAGAGCGCGGATAATGCTATCGATGATAACTTATCATTGACGTTACAATGTATTTTTAAGTTTTTGGCGAACAAAAATCAATTTGAAAACGAGTCAATTATTGAATCATTTCAATCGCTTACAACAGATTGACAAATTGTTTAAGTTTTCCTGGAAGAGGTAGCTTGACAACTTCAAATTATATTGTAGTTACATTCAAATTATATTGTAGTTACATTCAAATTACATTGTAGTTATATACAAATTACATTGTAGTTACATTCAAATTATATTGTAGTTATATACAAATTACATTGTAGTTACATTCAAATTATATTGTAGTTACATTCAAATTACATTGTAGTTACATTCAAATTACAGATTGCTGCCCGGAAACTACATGTTATGCAATTAACAAGTCGTCGTCTACCAGTGCAAACTGCTATTTATTGAATAATGATTTCATTATTATTATTAACGCTATTATCATTTATTTATATTTGTTGCTAAAACACCATCACCAAATATCCAATATCCAAAGTTTCACTGACTGATTTATTTGCTCCTGATAAAACACCATGGATACTACTTATCCGCTGTCCATTATTCAGACAAACTAAAGTAAGCACTATATTTGTTGTTACTGCGCCTATTGTTTTTGTTGCCCGTGGATGGGCATTGGGTTGTGAAGTGTTCTGTAGGCTTAATATTAAAGGCGTATTACCAACCCTTTGCTTGTGGCTAACATCATCGTCGTCATCATCATTATCACCACCATCACCACCAAAACATTCAGAAATAAATGATGACAGACGTGGTATGGTTGATTGGTATGAAATAAAATCATTAGGAAAAAAACTTATAATTATGTCCCAAATACCGTCGCCGTGCGACATGATTATGACGGACCTCGCTGATCATGTATGGCTCGTTTAAACCAATTCAATTTGCCGCCTGAGTGAGGTGTTATCACTTTTTTTTTTATGACATTATATTATTTATGCCCTGGAAATTTCAAATATTCAGACACTCACGAGAGAAATCCTTGGACGGGCTCCATAATCTAACTCTGCTGTGGAGCACCTGAGACCCCGGATTTCCAAACAAAACGTAAATGATGTACTTTTGGTCGAGGTGTTTTGACAGACCTGTAAATTGAGTGGATTTATCAAGAAATTAAGCTATGGATACTGAATAGTCAGTTATTCGTGCTCTAAGAATTGGAGATGGGCGACCAATGCTTGCGTTCGGACACGAAAACGCACTCCTGTTTTGCATGATTAGAAACTGGTCCATATTTAAAATCACTGCGCCCAAAAAATCAGTTTGATTTTGTCTTCTAACAAGAGGTCAGTACGCGAGCTAATTCAAATAGCGTCCACTTGTCAGTGGTATTTTTGTGAAGACATGGCGTTATTTGCAACAAAGGCGAATTAAACAATAATTGATAAGATAAGCAATGTTTAAATTTAAACTTCTTCATCATCATTATTATTATTATTATTATTATTATTATTATTATTTATATTATTATTAGTAATAGTAGCAGTTATGTGTCAGGACCAATTAATGAATAATTTTAAACTAATAAGTATTAATTGAAATCATATTGTAGATCGGCTAATTTATTGGATTCGAAAACTCTTTGAGCACCCAAAACTCCGCAATAGGAATTTATGTTCACAATTATGGGGCGCTCGTAACTCCCAATATAAATAAAGTAATCCTTCTTTGGCAAAGGTGTATTATTGACCACTGACATTCCTTAATTGTGTAGCAAGCGATTAATCGAGTATGATGATTTATTTATTGCCATTTATTGGTTCAAAGACAAGAAAATAAGCAACAAATACTTCATAAAATGAAGCTCGATTTCGAACCCAAAAATTTGAAGTCAGGTGAACCGGGAGTTCGCGAGTTTTCTTGCCAAGGTAAAAGGAATTCTTGATCTTCGTCCATGGGATTTGAGTGTAACAGTCTAATGTACCCTTTTATCCTCTGCCAAGAGATGCCGTATCATGTTAAATGTGATTTGAATAATTTAATATTAATTAAAATAAATAAATTAATAAATAATTAATAAATAAATGAATATCTGCTAAATCAGATTATTAGAATTGAAGTTGGTGGAAAGCGACATCTGTCGACGAAATACTGCTGGATGGAAATTGTCAGTTCGTAGCTTTACTTTGTCGTTGCTTGTGCACGGTTGGTTGGCGAATGTGACATTTTAAAATATTTCCTCGATTGAAACTCGTGTAATCCTTCAGCTTATTTGCGATATGAAAATCACTTCGATTTTCGAACCACGAGATTTCAATTTGAATTTTTAAAAAGTCGACCCTGGTCGGACCAGCCCCAAAAACTACCCTGATAGATGCTGTAGGTCGCAAGTTCAATGTTCCCTATAATTTCATTGTTCATTGCTACAATAAACAGTGGTGTTTTAGCTGCTTCGTCTGCTGGGAAAGAGACATCTGTCGTCAAAAACGCTACTGTCATTTGCAATATTTTCTAAAATGAAGTTCATACAAACTATCAGCATAATTTACGAAATGAACGAAAATCACTTTGATTTTCGAACCACGATTTTAAAAATATATTTTTTTTAAAAAGATATTTATTCTTTAAAGTTTGTTTTTTGTATGAGATGTTTTAGGACATCCTGTGGCATTTAAATTTCGCGGGAGGAAATTCAAGGAGTTTGAATGTCTTGCGTTAATTAAAATGCTGCATGATGTTCTAAATATTATGCTAATTAACGTGAGTCATTTTGAAGGGAGTCGTTATTACGATTACAATACTGCTAATGCCACTTTATAACTCCAATGTTACATTTTGCCAATTTATATTTCATCCAGTGGAGATTCGGGCCCAGGCCGCCAAAAAAATCCTAAAAAAATGGCTTATGTCTTACGAGAATTAATTTTCAAATATTTATTCGTCTAGCCAAAGCTGTGGTGTTTTTAAGTAATGAAGTTACAATAAAGGTTGAAATAAGGTTTTTGATGTCGCATTAAATGCAAAACAGCGAAAAATTTAAAAAAAACAAAATAACAAATCAAATAAATATGCCAGAGTCTCCAAAAGTGAATTCTTCAGTTAATATTGTTATTGCCTAAGTGCTTTCGACGAAATATAATTATTGTTATACAAATAAATATATTTACACATTGTCCAAAATTAATGGAGTTTAATATTAAGTTATTATTATTATTATTATTATTATTATTATTCACGTGATATCTTGCGAATTATTGAATTATTGTCACTATATGATTTATGAATATTTATGAATTATAATATATATTATTTATTGAATTTTATATATATATATATATATATATATATATATAAATACATATAATCCTATTAAATGGAACCAGGTAAATAAGAATGGAGTTTAACCGATAAGCAAGTTGGAGCGACATCTATCGATTACGAGTCTAAAGAAGCCACACAAGAAGTACTACTCAAAATTTAGAAGAAATACACTCAAATCTTGACACCCATCAAAGGTGTTCTTCGGCAAATATTAAGGAATTGAAAAATATTTGAAACGTAAATTAAGTTTCAGTCAAAACACCACTGCTAATCACTTCGTCAAATAATATGCTCAAATTTCCTTGATTATTAAGTTTTTCGCCATGTAATTTAAAGTTTGGAGTCTCCGTTGGGAGCGGGAATATTGATTCTTTGTATGTTTATTAGTTTGTGATAACAGTGGGTGTCTGTTGTCTCCAAAATTGTATACATACAAACAACAACAACAACAACAACAACGACAACAACAACAACAACAATAATAATAATAATAGTAGCACTGCAAAGAGTGCATCGAATATGTTGAGCAACTAAATAAGCAACTGAAACACTGACATTAAAAGCAGAAAATAACCATTGAGTGATTTTTAAAAATAGAATGCAGTAATGAATACATATAACATTGTTTTCAAACATATTAGTGTTTAAAAACCTAACAGTCGCAGTGTTAATATCATTAATAAATAACTGTAATTAGTGTTAATATTCTTACAAATAAAAGAATTTATTCGTTAAAAGGTTTTTTGATCCTAAATTTTGCAGGCCTTTGTAATCTGTATTTTGTATCAAATCATATCTTTATCAGAATTACTATGTAAGCCTTTTCGATGGGCCCCCCAAAAATGCAGTTACATTAAATCTTATTTCGAGTTTCATATTTTCACAATAATACGAGAAAATGTGCGCCATTGTCCAAGTTGATCAAAGTTTATGAGTTACCGACTCCAGCATGACCATCATCATCGTCATCGCCATTACCATTACCATTATTACCAAAATTTACCAACAAGGTCAAAGATAGATAAGTATGAAATCAACTGCAAACAATCTTTTGGCAAAAGACAATCCTAACCCCTGCATCGTATCATTGCAAAAAAATAAAGAAGATTCGCTTTCATTGTCTGTGGTGTTTGATCCAATATTCACCATTTCCCCAGCATTGAGAATTGACGACTGATAGTAACATTAAAGATAACAATTAACTGATGAAACTCATGCCATGATTTATTATGTTAATATTACCGTGCTCTCATTAAAAACACCATTGCCTTCGTGAGCGCTTTTACGTTATAAGTTGTTTTTCGTAGGCTTTCAAAGGTAAATTTGATGCAGGTGTAGAAAATCTGAGTTTTTAGAACCTAGGTGGTGAATTTAAATATGAGTGCAAATGGGAATATTTCACAATCGCAAGTTTTTAGTTTGTTGCCTCTTCCTTATGTTGAAAAAAAAAAAGATCACTATATAAAAAAATATAAGATAAGACGCCATTGAAACAGGAATTTAATAAATTAACTTTGTACAATTAAAGGAATTTCATTTGTTCATTGTTTGGGGTGTTTGGTCCAATACTCGCCGTTGGCCCCATCACACCATCGCCACAAATTTTTACCACCTCAAAGGGCCATCCTTGAATTTTTAAAAGTTGCTACCTTGCAATCATAAATTAACTTCATTTAAAACATATTTACTGCTTTAATTTTGAAACCAATTTTCGGAGGTTTAATTGCAGTAGTAATTTTTTATTTCTATTTATTTTTATTTAATTTGAATATAATTTTATTTAATTTGAATAATATCACGGTTTAGCCAAGTTATTGTTCAACAAAAATATCCTCAATAATCCTTCCTTTCCTCAAACGTTACGAAAAATGTTAACAATTGATTCGAAAACCTCTGACGGTTGATCCAAATTCACGTTTCCCAAACATTGTATTAATGCATGATTGACATTCACGAGATCTCGAAACTCCAAATGTAAATGAAATCACCGTTCATTGGCGAAGGTGTCATTTGCAGAATAATCATTAATTGTGATATTAATATAATATTGTAATTGTAATTGAGATAAAACAAACAAGTGTGCAAAGATAAACCTAGGTCTGCTTTAACTTTGACTTTAACTGTTAATACTTTAAAAAATTTAAAGCAGCGGTTTTAGCATAGAATCCAAAACAAAACATCGTTGATTGCAAGATGACAATCTTAAATAACTATTTTAATGTTTATTGACATCTAATCGTATTTTTCATGAATACATTTTAAAAATATGTGTAATATCTCAACGTTCCGTGAGTAAAAATATTTCAATATATTCGAAAACCTGAAAGCCTACCTCAGATTGGAACATAAAGATATTGTACGGTTTAACGAAAATAAATGTATGTCTACATTTAATATCTTCAACAAATAGCAAATGTAATAAAATATTGAAACGTAGCAGACGACCACAAACAAATTTCCCGACATATGGCCCAGATCCGGGCCACAAAAAAAATGTAAAATACCAGAAAACCCAATCCTTGGAGCCTCTGAAGAAGATTAACTTAAAAGTGTGACTTTGTCTAAGAAGAGGTGATTTTAAAGTTCTGACAAGAGATTCAAAGAGGCTGAAGATAATTTATTGCATCTAATTGAAAAAAAAAGTGTTTCTATGTTTCTATAATTATTTTAATACACCATTGACATTAATATTTTAATAATAATATTAATAATAGTAATATTAGCCATTATTTTTTTTTCTTCTGTAATAGTGTTAGCACATATCGATGAAGTTCCATTGCTGGTTTATAGTTGTTCACCAGTTGTTTTCGTCAAAATTTAGTTTTTTACTGAAAGTTATTTCTTCTGCTTTTTTTTTTATTTTTTAGAAAAACGCTTTATTCATAATATATTATTTCGATTTTTCGGTTTTCAATTACATTGATTTAAAAAAAAAGAGCTTTTGAAAAATGTTATTTTAATCTGAGTGCACCTCTGACGTAACTACGTATTTCCTATTTGCCAAACTTTTATCTTTTATTTGACAATAAATAGTGCTCACTGTAAAATCATTTGTACACAAATCACGGCCAGCATGATTTGTATGAACTAGGTTATAAGGTCTGGCTGATTCAATACTGACGTACATGCAATGTGCTTAGCCGGCAATCAAATATAACGGTG
>MPNW01000867.1:6199-16199 GCA_011800805.1 Hirudo medicinalis
TTCAATCAATCAAACATGTCGTCATCGTCTTCAATCATGTTTCAAACAACTGCGTCATCGTCTTCAATCATGTTTCAATCAACTATGTCATCGACTTCAATCATGTTTCAATCAACCATGTCATCATCTTCAATCATGTTTCAATCAACCATGTCATCGCCTTCAACAGTTTAAAAGAATTCCTTCCAAAGGAATATGTTAGGGTCAAAGGCATTGAGAAGAAGGTTTTTGTGGTGAGTTGTTGTTGTTGATGATGATGATGATGATGATGATGATGATGATGATGATGATGATGATGACGATGACGACGATGATGACGATGGTGACGGTGGTGATGACATCACAGGAACACAAGAAACTCCAAGGTCTGTCAGAGGTGGACAGTAAGGTCAAGTACAACAACCTGGCAAGGTCGCTCAAGACTTACGGCATCGCATTCTTCCTCGTAAAGGTTGTAAACTGTAAAGGTTGCATTCTGTCACACGACATCCATTAATAATTAAATGATAATAATAATAATAATAATTTTAATAACTATTATTAACTTTTAATATTAATGTTAATAACTATTATTAACTTTTATTATTATTATTATTATTATTATTATTAAATATTATTAATAAATATTAAATATAATATAAAATTTAAAAATTTATATAAAATATATTAAATATAATAATAATAATTATTATTATTATAATCAATCCATACTTCATGTAAACTTTAAGTCTGGCGATTGTAATTGGTCACAAGAGTGCTCGTCAGTATTCGTTCGTCGTTCGTCGAATCGAATATTAATTCGTTTATTATTTGTTTTAATACGTTGATGTGATTATCGTCGCACAATTATTTCAGGCAGACGAACAAAATCTCTCATTGCATGCTTCAGTAAGGCTTACCTAATAATAATCCATCACTAATGACCCAATAATAATATAATGATATATATAATATAATAATATAATGATAATAATAATAATAATAGTAATAATAATAATAACAATAATTAATAATAATAATGATAATAATAATAATCTTCAGTAATGACCAATAATCAGCAGAAAATTGAAGCAGAATTATGCAAATTGATGACAGACGTTGAGCTCATAAATCGTTCTTCATTCAATATGATGATCCTGATGATGATGATGATGATGATGATGATGATATGATGATGATGATGATGATGCTAATAATTTTGTTTTTTATTGAATTAAATTTAATTATGATCCTGATAAGAACAATTAATAAAGTTATTATTTTTATTATTATTATTATTATCATCAATATCAACGACAGTGATGTTTATCTCCATTAGAAAAATCGTTAATATTGCTATAAAATAATTATTATTAATAATGTAAGGACATATATAAAAATAACATCATCATCATCATCATCATCATCATCATCATCATCATCATCATCATGCTCATCATCATCATGCTCATCATATGTTCATTGGCTCCAACAGGAAAAGTTGAAGGGCAAGAACAAACTGGTCCCCAGGCTCCTTGGAGTGACAAAGGACAGTGTTGTCAGGGTTGATGAAAAGACCAAAGAGGTTGTCGTTGTCATCGTAATCATCATCAACAACTACACCACCATCATGGTCTCCATCATCATCATCATCATCGCCATCTCCATCGTCATCTTCTTCATAACCATCATGACCAACATCATCATCGATAGATTCTCAAGACATGGCCCCTGACCACAGTCAGAAGGTGGGCAGCCTCTCCAAACAGTTTCACTCTGGTTGGAATTAAATTTATTTGAATTTATGAGTGATTTATTAAAATTTATAAATGAACTTCTTGATAACCATTGATGGGTGAGTGTCATCATAATTTTTATAATCACAGCGACACTTACCGTCATAATATTCGTCATGATTGCAATTATAGTCATAATTATTAACAATAATAAATCAATGGTTGATTTATGTGGCACACCGAGCAGGTCATCAGATGAAATTTTCATTACAGATATTATTATAATCATCATAATTATTATTATCATTGTCATAATTCTCATTGTGATTATTATAATCATGACTGATTCTCCCCCAGGACTTTGGCGACTACTCGGACTCTTACTACTCCGTGCAGACGATGGAAGGAGAGCAAATATCACAACTCATATCGGGGTACATCGACATCATCCTCAAGAAGGTTGGTCCTTGTTGTGGCTTAACAAATATTAGGGCTGTTACTAACTATATTGTATCATCTGATAATAATAATAATAATAATGATTATGATGATGATGATGATGATGATGATGATGCGGTGGTGGTGGTGGTGATGATGACAATGATGATGATAATAATAATAAAAATAATAGTTGGTTAATTTGTTGGTGTGGTATGAATTTGAAAAATTTCTGATTACACTGTTTGGATAATAATGCATCCTTTTGTCTTTGGTATAAATATTATTTGAATGTTACGTAAATATTATGTAAATGTTTTTTAAATATTATCATCATTATCATAATAATAATAATTATTATTATTATTATATTAAATATAATATTAAGTAAATATTATTTATAACCTTGTGGAGAATTCAAAAGTTATAATGAATGAGCCTCGAAATGATCCATCGTCACAGTCAGCAGTAAATAAATTAATAATTATGCAAATTACTTTGATTACTTAATATTCATTATGCAGAAGGCAGCCAAGGATCACCTGGGTGTGGATGGGGAGGAGGAGTCAACCATGTACGAGGACAGTGTGGCCCCTGCCAAGTGAGTTGCACTCATCACAGCCTCTTGTATCGTCATCATCACCACCACCTCCACCATTATCATCACCATCATCATCACCACCACCACCACCATTATCATCGCCATTGTCATCACCACCACCACCATTATCATCACCATCATCATCACCACCACCTCCATCATCATCACCACCACCACCATTATCATCGCCATTGTCATCATTTTATATTAAAATTATTACACTTCCCGACATGTCGGTCGTAAATTGTCTTTATTTTTCTAATTGGCCCCTCACTAAACTTCATCATCTCAAGCATCATCATCATCATCACCGCAATCATCCAACAGGGCAACAATCATCCAGCACCAGGTCTCGAAAATAGGTCATGCCAACACCGGGTCGGTAGCCCTGGGAGCGGTGTTGAGGTCGGGGGAGAATTTGGACGGGAATCGGGTCGACGTGGGTTCAATGCAGAAGCCCCTCGTGTCGCAGGTGACCAACCATGGGGCCATGAACGGAAGTACCCTCCACCATGTTGGTTGAACCAGTAGAGAGGATATTTTTAGAAAGGGGTGGAGTTTAATAATGGTGATGATGATGATGATGATGATGCCGGTAATAAGAGCCTAAGGGTTACAAAGGCTCAAGTCCTAATAAAGCATAAAGATAGATTTGTTAGTTAATAGCACTATTTGCCATTAAATAATTAGTAATTACTGGTTAATTAATATTTCGACATCACCTCTGACTCCCACCTCAGCTTTAAAGAGCGTGCCATCTCTATAATAAAATCATGCAGCCACCTCGTCCGGGCCGTCCGACCCCTCCATTCGTTCCTCTCCGTCGACACGACTTCTGCTCTTGCACGCAGTCTGGTCCCCTCTCCTCTGGACTACTGCAACTCACTTATCCACCCTCTTTGGCACACCCGAAATAATCCAGCCAAACTCGTTCTCCTCGATCCCATCCTTGACGTCTCTGAATGTCTGAGGCAACTGCACTGGTTGCCTGCTCACCTCCACATCACCTTCAAAATCTCATCAACCAACTGTCGCACTCTGGCCACATCTGACCGGTTCGTGCACCGCTGCCGAATCCCCGACCACATCCGCAATTCATTCATTCCGCAATACGCCAACCAGTCCACAGATCGCCCATCGTCAATTGAGGCTTCACTCATGCCCCGCCTGCCACCTGGAATGACCTTCTGGAACGACCTTCTGGAATGCCGTCATTCGGTCTCAACCCACTCTTGAACTCTTCAAGTATCAACTGAAGACCCATCTGTTCGGGATAAAAATTCAGGGTAGCATTAAACCGAGAACCCAGATGCCTCTGACGCCATGTAAACGGCACCCCATAAATGAACTATTATTGTTGTTATTGTTGTTGTTATTGTTATTGTTATTATATCCCCACCTCTTATTTCACTTTCTCTCTCTTATTTATACAGACAGGGGCACCCCAGATGGCAACCTTTTCAAAGGCACAAAGGGCACTCCTGGGCACGATCAACGAAGGACTGTCAGCGGTCGACGAGTCCAAGCAGAGTCTCGAGAACAGGGCGGAACTGCCTCCTCTTGGATCAGATGCTGTTAGCTCTCTTGTGTTTACCGTTGTTGTTGTTGTTGTTGTTGCTGCTGCTGCTGCTGCTGCTGCTGCTGCTGCTGCTGTCGCCTTGCTCATATTTCTTGGTGATATTTCTTGGTTCATTTCATTTTGGATGCAGAGGTTGGTCCTAAGGCTGGTTTTTAATTTCCTCTTTGTCAAAGTGGCACTATGTCAAAGAGGCATATACATCATCATCATCATCAATAACACTAATATCACTATTATAATAACATCAATATACATCATCATACTCAATAACTCAATAATAATAATAATCATCATCATCAGGCATCGAGCAAATGGAAGGAAACAACGAAGGACCTCTCCCGACAGAAGGTCGGCTCGCAACTGTCGGCCATGAATGCCGCCACGGCTCACATGGTGACCTTGACCTCTGCCGGACCCGACGAGACCGACTTCACGGCCGTCGGATCTGCCGTCCAGACGATGTCGGTGATGTGTTTTGGATTGCATTGAATGAATTTAAATGTAATTTGTTGTCAACCGAGGCCATCTGATGGCGATGATGATTGTGATGCGAATAGTTCTAGAAATAGATTATCAACTTTTGAAGTTATCATCTGTTATTTTATTATTATTATTATTATTAGTGTTATTATTTTTGTTAATATCATTATCATTGTTGTTATTATTATATTCTTATTATTAAGCTTATTATTCACTAACTCCAGCTCTGCAAACATTGGAGAGTTCTCAAAGGACGTGCGGATGTTGGCAGCCCTGGAGGATGCTCCCTCGGACGGCGATCGGCTCCTCGGTGCTGCCAGGAGACTCGCCGGTGCCTTCTCGGGACTCCTCAGTGCGGCACAACCAGGATCGCACGAGGTGTGTTTGTTGTTGTTGTTGTTGTTTTTGTTGACATTGTGTGCATTGTTGAGGGTTGCAATCAAGAAATAAAAGGAAGAAGTGCCACAAATCTTTTGAACCATGTCAAAAGAAAGGTGAATAANTCTTGTTCGTGTTATTTTTGTTGGTGTTGTTCTTGTTGATGTTATCGTTGTTGTTGTTGTTGTTTTTGTTGGTGGTGGTGGCTTTGTTGTTGTTGGTGATGACGGTGTTGTTTTTGTTGGTGACGGGGAGGTCGAACAACAAACGGTGATGAACGTGCGCTCGTCTCGAACATCCGTCAGACCTCCGATAATATTTGTTCTGCCCTTTCATAATATTTCTTCTCGAACTTTGTTGTTTCGACTCAACGTCAATTTGGTTGTTTTTCAACTGATTTAATTCAAGAAAATCGAAAAAAATCTAATCTAATAAATAACAAATAATGAATAATAATTGATAATTGATAAATCTATTGAAACATAAAACAGATCGGATGTGACGTAAAACAGATCGTTGTAATCATTCAAGATTTTTTGAACTCAGAGCCATGCATCGAAAATCAGGACTTTTCACTTTTTTTCAATTGTCCTCTTTTGAATTCGCAGCCGAGACAAGCTCTCCTCAATGCTGCCACCAGGATCGGCGAGGCGGGTCAAGAGGTCATGACCTTCGTCGAACCGCCGACCCCTGGAGACGACTCGTACAAGGTGGGTCGGTCTTTCGGGCGTTTCGATGTCGACGAATGAATTATTTGTGACAACATTCGGTGTGTTTTTAATTATGTTAATTTGTTTTCTCTTATCAGTGAAAGTCTCTTATCTTATCTTAGAGAAATACGGGCATTTTTGCTAAGCATTTGATTGTTGAAGTGCTAAAAATATTCTTTATTTGATGGATGCCATTGTGCATGCCGATAATGATCGTCTAATTGTTATAACGTACTCAGCGTATTTCGATAACTCGAACAACGATTCCAACGACAGGATACTCTTCTTGCTCTGGCCAAAGCAGTGGCCAATGCAACAGCCACTCTGGTTTTGAAGGCAAAGGGCGTGGCTTCCAAGTGCGACAACCAATCCGATCAGAACGTCGTGATCGGAGCCGCCACCCAGTGCGCCCTCTCCACTTCGCAATTGGTCGCCTGTACGAAGGTCGTTGCTTCGACCTTGAACTCCAGTTCCGAATGCCAAGGTCAACTGGTGGAGGCTGCGAAACAAGTGGCAAAGTCAGTGGATGACATCGTCGAAACTGCACAGGTGATGATGGCGGTGATTATGGTGATGATGATGATGGTGATGATGAAGATGAAGACGATGATGATGATGATGATGATGATGATGATGATGATGATGATTGTGGTCATGATTTATACCATTACTGTTAATTGCCATTGCATTTCCCTAGACCCATCACTAGAAAAAATGTCATGAATTATCATCACCATCATCATCATCATCACCACCACCATCATCTCCCAGCAATCATGACAGACTGATTAACAAGTCACTCGACATTCCAACCAAACTAATGTACACACACAAACCATCCATTATTCCTCCATCATTCTTCTACCCATCAATCTTTCCATTCGCATTTGTTCAGAACGTCTGCGACAACGACCCTGCACTCAAGGACCTTGGCGAGGCAGCGACGTCGGTGACGTTGGCTCTCGATGACATGATGCAGCATGTCAGGAGGACCAACTGCAGGAACTTCCAGGAGGTAGTTTTTGTTGTGATGATGATGATGATGATGGTGATGATGATAATGATGGTGGTGGTAGTAGTGGCGCTGGTGTTGATGATGATGATGATGATGATGGTGGTGGTGGTGGTGGTGATGTTGCTGATGGTGATGGTGGTAGTGGTAGTGGTGGTGGTGATGATGATGGCTGTGATGGTGGTGGTGCTGGCGATGATTGTAGCTATGGTAATTATGCTGATAAATTTGGGATGACGATGTTCAGTTGCCGATGTAATGATGATAATGAACCAACGTCGATAACAGCAATTGTAATGACAATAATATCATTGAGGATGATGATGACGATGATGATGACAATAATATCATTGAGGGTGATGATGACGATGATGATGACAATAATATCATTGAGGATGATGATGACAATGACTTACTCAAAGTTCAGTGTTCAATGTGCTCTTGCAGTCCGACGAGGTCGACCAGATCCTGAGCACAACCGACCGACTCTACAACAGCGTCGGCGACACTCCCGAGATGGTGAAACAGGCCAGACAACTGGCATTGGTGAGTGGTTGGAGGTTGTTGGTGGGATGTGAAATAGTGCAAGTACATGTACCGTCCGTCCATCCATCTATCCATCCATTCAACCATCCATCCATCCATCCATCATCCATCCACATGCCCATTCATCCATCCATCCATCCATCCATCCATCCTACCATGGTATAATAATCTTTATTAATCTTAATAATCTTTATTAATCTTATTCAGACATGTTGAAACTAGAAATGTTACTTTAAGAGGAGCACGTGTATTGCATTCGCACGTGTTCACATGTGTTGATACACGTTCGTCATAGCCTCGATAGCCCGACAAATAAAAAAAAACACTTAAAATAGCTGGATTTTGTCGATGCTGCTAGCACGACAAACACGACATTGTCGATGCCGACGTCGTCACGAGCATGACATTGCACAACGGTCTTTGGTCGACCGTAAATAAAAATTCTTTTACAAACGTTAACAATGGGACCTGTCGATCCAAAAGTTACTTGAAAATGTAGACTCTCGTGTCGGACGTCGTATCTTCAAGTCATGACTTCAGCTGAGCTCGTCATTGAGACACATTCGACATTTGACGTTTGACATTTCACATTTGAATTTCGAGAAGACGTCGCCCGAGGAATTAATGAATCCGGTTCCCTTTCGTGGGCAATAATATAATAAACATTACAATAATATAAACAATATTGTGATATTCCACATCACACACACACATTTCACTGTGTATATGATGCACTTTTTCGAAAAGTGTAGGCTCTAAAAACTGGGTGCGTGTTATACAGAGGTTTTAGATTTTTTCTTTTCACTCTCATTTCCACCTTTTCATGCTCATTGTTCCCAAAACCAAGTTGCGTCTTATACCTGGGAGCGTCTTATACCTGGGTAAATACGGTAATAATTATTATATTAATTGCATAATATTATTTTACTGTTACGCAAGCAATTAATTATTAACCGTTTGTTCGATTAGGCCACGTCGCAATTGGTGAACGCTCTGAAGATGGAGGCGGAGTCTCACCAGGATGCCGACCAGCAGAGGAAACTATTGGCTGCTGCCAAGCTGCTGGCCGACGCAACTGCCAAGATGGTCGAGGCAGCTAAGGTGGGAGGAGTTAGAGGAGTTAATTAACAACGTATTAGTAATTATTTTCCATTCGATAATGTGAATGATGATGATATACACTTACTTTGCTGATACTCGAACTTTGACCTCAAGGGATGTGCCAGTACGCCCCACGATCCGGGCAACCAGGAAATGCTGATGAGGGCTGCCGAAGACCTCAAGAGGGTGACTCACCAAGCAGCCCACGCCAAGTCGAGGAACAATGCATTCAGCATCTTACAGGTGGGTAATGATGGTTGTAGTCGTCCTCAACCTGATTCTTCTTCTGAGTTTACTGAGTTTCCCTTTCACAAGTTTTTTCTTTTATCTAAAATGGTTTCTTGAATTCATTGATTGTCATTGATTGATTGATTTTTTGAATATCAATCGCTATTTTTTTTATTCTGGTTTATTTCAATTATCAGAGACCATAGCACAATACATCATCGCAGTGATTACGTTGAATTTACATCGGTAAATAACTCGTCAAAGCAAATTTAATTGCAATTAATCTTCCTGCACCAATCGAACTCGTCAGGATGCAGTGAAGCGAGCAGCCTCTGCAAGCACCCAGCTCATCAATGCCTCTGGAGCAGCTGGAAAGTCGAACAGGAACCAATCCTCCCAGCAGCAAATGATGATGGCCTGCAAACTGGTGGCCGAGGACAGCATTCCCAGGGCCATCCAGTCCCTGCGGTCGACCGTCAAGAACCCCGAGAGTCCCAACTCCACGGTCATGCTCATTGCCGCGGCCCACGACATGCTCCAGGTGGGTCGACGATCGAGTGATCGAGTACCTGCTTGTAAGGCGCTATTTAAATTTTAAATTGCAATGTTACTGTTGCTGAATTGTCGACTGATTTTAAGGTTTAAATCTTTTAACATTTCATTGATTTGTTTTGTTCAATTTGTGTTTTCAATTGTTTTATTTCACATTAATTATTTTATATTAATTGATCCTCTCAGCCCTGCAGCAAGATGCTCTCCTGCGCCAAGGCCTCCGTGCCGACGGTGAGCGACCAGGCAGCTGCCCTCAGCCTCAGCAATGCTTCCAGCACCCTAGCTTCGGCCATAGTCGACCTTAGACAGGCTGTCACCAAGACCAGGGAGTCTTTCACGCCCCACGACCTTGATGCAGCCCTTTTGAGGGTTCGTGACCTCGAACTTGAACTCGACCTGGTCAAAAGGTCGGCAAGAGAGAAGGGCTTGGCGCCTTTGCCGGGAGAGACGGCCGAGGCTTGCACCCTGAAGCTGGGCGCCACTTCGAAGGTGGTCGGGTCCACCCTTGCAAGGCTTTTGACAGCTGCCGCTCAGGTGGGTCCAGATGTACCTGTAGTTTTACTTCACCTGTTGGGGTTTTTTTATTGCTCGGTCAATGGATGGGAACCGTTTCTAAAAGCTTTTAAAAGTGAATTTTAATGGCCAACATTTAATTTAATT
>MPNW01000867.1:21199-32648 GCA_011800805.1 Hirudo medicinalis
AGACATTTGCTCTATTAGTATTATTACAATGATAATAATAGCAATAATTATTAGTATAATTAACTCAGTAAAGTTGTTATCACGATGAAATACCGTCCACTATTGACGACGATGACCTTCGACATAAGTCTAAACGATACTAACCCTGATTGATGGCGACCTCACATCACAGACAGCATCAGTCTGACCACCGGAGACAACCAGCGACCCTGTCTCCCCACTCAATCCCTGAACTCCATCCAGAGTACCCAGGAACTCATCCTCAACAGTTCCCGACAACTCTACGAGCATGTCGATCCCATCTCCAATGCGGCAAAGTCGGAGCCCGAAAACCTTGGGCACCTGGTGAGTTCGTCTGGAATGGATGTTTTCTTGTCGTTCTTTTGTTGTTCATTCATCATTATCATCATCATCATCATCATCATCATCACCATTGTCATATAGGAGTGCTTGGTCATCACCAAAATGACATTCATCACCATCACCATAATGACAGTTATCATCATCACCAAAATGATATTCATCATCATCACCACAATGACAGTCATCATCATCATCATCATCATGACCAGGTATCATCAGCATCCACCTACCTGGAGCCTCTGACAGAGGGCATGATCAGCTACAGCTCCTCGGTCTTCAACACGCGACTTCGCGAGACCCTCTTGGACCAGACGAGGACCGTGGTGGAGGCCATGATGAGCCTACTCAACATTGTTAAGGAGTCTGCCGGGTCGCATAGGGTGAGCGGTCAATTCAATCATTTGATTGATTGATTGATTGATTGATTAAATGTGACATCTGTGTAGGGGGCTTCACAATTGTCATTATAATTATAAGTAATATATCTTGATGTTAAAATCTTATGACACAGAATCTCATTATGCACGATAGTAAAAACAGACTTATTAATCAGTTAATTACTACTTGTTAGTAATGGATTTAAACATCTCCTTAGTTAGGCATAATAATAATAATAATAATAATAACAACAACAACAATAATAATAATGATAATAATAATAATAGTTAACTAATTCAACCTCAACGTTCAAATCGTCTGCTTCTTTAAAGTCACCTGCGTCACATCAAGTCATCGACGAGTTGTCGGAGAGCACAAAGGAGTCCCTGACGGAGCTCATCGGGTCGGTTCAGAACGTCTCCTCTTCTTCGGGCGTCGTCAGCGGATTGGTCGAGGACATCACCAGGTCCATGACCACGGTTGGTCGGACGATGACGATGATAGTGGTGCCGGTGGTGATGATGATGAATGTAGTGTGTTTACTCGTTTTTATGAATATTTTAAGTCATTCATAATTACACAGTTTATTACAATAATTATTTTGTAGAATGCTAATTGCTACTGATTATGTAAATTAATTTATTCAGTATTTCATTCATTAATATTAATAAGCACATATATTAATGACCTCACCTCCATTGCTCAGCACCAGTTGCAATTGGAGAGTCACCTCATGCATATTAATGAGCTGTTTAACAATTAATTAACTGTGTAGTAATAGGTGTTCTATTCCTTTTTTTGAGGTTCCATTGATGTTGCCTTCTTTATCGCCATCATCATCACCATCATCATCACCATCATCGTCACCATCATCATCATCACTATCATCATCACCGCCATCATCATCATCATCGGATTGATTTTACTCCACCTCTCGTTCCAGTTGAACGACCAGGACTTTGCAGTAAGGAGGCGTTCTTACGTGGACCACCAGACGGACATCGTCAGGGTGTCCAAGCAGATGGCCAGGAACGTGCAGGAGATGGTTGGGATTTAATGATGATTGTGATGATGATGATGAACATGATATGATGATTGTGATGGTGGTGATGATGGTGGTGGTGGTGGTGATGATGGTGTTGGTGTTGATGCTGATGGTGGTGGGGTGTTGATGATGATTAATTTATCTTTTAATGAATTTTAAATTTGGTTAAGTTATGATAACATGGATTGTAATGAGACGAATTGCTCGTCAATTTAAAGTATTCTGTGCATGATTAATTTGTTACACACATAATTAATTGGTTGAGTATATAATTAATTTGTTGTTAATGGTTGTTAATAATTAATTAGCAAAAAAGCCACTTATGCTGTACTGTCATGTTGTGCTATATAAATGAACTACGACCAAAACTCTCTGTTCAGATGACTCAGTCTGTGACGAACACGACCGAACTGTGCAACACGGCAACTCACATCGCCAGGGACTTCTGCTCCTTGGCGCTCGATGCCAGAGAGGCGGCCGACGCTTC
The DNA here is from genome assembly GCA_011800805.1 of Hirudo medicinalis. Taxonomy (NCBI): domain Eukaryota; kingdom Metazoa; phylum Annelida; class Clitellata; order Hirudinida; family Hirudinidae; genus Hirudo; species Hirudo medicinalis. The sequence continues at coordinate 23,473 of MPNW01000867.1, forward strand.
TGCCGACTTTCAGGTAGAATCGGTTGTTAGTTCACTCGGGTTTTAGTTCAATCAGGTTGTTAGTTCAATCAGGTTGTTAGTTCACTCGGGTTTTAGTTCAATCAGGTTGTTAGTTCAATCAGGTTGTTAGTTCAATCAGGTTGTTAGTTCACTCGGGTTTTAGTTCAATCAGGTTGTTAGTTCAATTGGTTGTCGGTTCAATCGTCTCTCACTTTCAATTTGCTTTTCATTCGTCTTGCTTTGTTTGAGTTCTTCCATTGAGCTGTTCAGTGGTGGTTTCTTCAATTGCTTGGAATAATTAATGTATTAATAATAATTAATGTATTAATAATAATTAATGTATTTGTTAATTTGTTGTGCAATCGTTCAATACTTGATTGTTTCTTTAACTTTCGTCGTCTTTTGAAATCATTGTTCAATTTCAAATTCAATCAGTTGCTAATAATAATAATAAATAATAATAATATAAATAATATATATAATAAAATATATATAATAATATTTAAAATAATAAATAATATATATAATAAAATAAAAAATAATAAACTATCATTATTTCTAAATTCCTTTCACTCCTTCATCATGTATTTGTATACCAAGTGATTGAAGCGAGCAAATCATTATTGTTTTGCATTTTTCGATTGATTGTTAATTGATCGGACGTCGAGGATGTTCACAGATTTCAAGAACGTGTGATTGAACTTCGACTCAATCGATGAAATCAACTCATCGTCAATCGATTGAAAACAATTGTCAATCGATTGAAAACAATTGTCAATCGATTGAAAAACCGTCAATCAATTGAAAAACTGTCAATCGATTGAATCGAACCGCTCGGACTTCTCTTCAGGTTAGCGGTCGCATAAAGTCGGTCATCCTGCAGTTGGGCAACTCGTGCGTGGTTCTGATCCAAGACGGGGGGGCGGTTCGGTCGCGCCCCGCGGATCAGCCGCTGAAGCAACAACTTCACGAACACGCCAAGAAGGTCTTGGAGAGTGTGAGTGCACTGATTACGATTAATTAATGTTGATTTCAATTAATTATTAAAAATAATTTCGTGAATCGATTCGTCCGATTCACCGTTCCACTTGCATCGATGCTCGACGTGCTTCTCACTCTTTCGTTCATTCGCTGTGCATGCATTCATCTGTTTGCTCGGATAATTAATTTCCTGCTTCTCGAATGGTTTCAGTTGATTTGTTTCACTTTCACGAATTAATGTTTGTGAAAACCGTCTTCTTGTTTCAGAATTACAACGTCATAACACACACATGCACAACATGCACGCTCACTAACAAGAATTTAAATGAAAAACGACGACAACACTTTCTATTTTAAATCAACAATAATTTACATCAAACACCATCGACGACATCGTCCAGGTGATCTCGTTCACATCGCCTCGTCAAAATTAGCACGACCGACGACCGACTGACGATGAAAATTGCGTCCTCAGATTTCACAGCTCCTTTGGACCTTCCACTCGATGGCTCGGGGGACTCAGGCCTGCATCAACGCTTCGAGCACCGTCAGTGGGATCATCGGAGACCTCGACACCACCATCATGTTTGCAACCACAGGGACGCTCAACTCCGACAATAAGGAATCGTTCTCTGATCACAGGTGAAGATGGTGATGGTGCTGATGATGATGATGATGATTGTGGTGGTGGAGGTGATGATGATGATGATGATGATTGTGGTGGTGGATGATGATGATGATGATGATGATGATGATGATGATGACGATGATGATGATGACGATGATGATGATGATGACGATGATGATATCAATAAGATTAATTATATAAATACTTTTGTTCTAATTTGCTGCGGCGGAGTTGCAAGAGTTGTTTTTGCAAACGCGAATTAAATTGATTTAATATATAAAACTTTTCTAGGTAATTCCTTTCTTTTAAATATTTGAAAACATTTTAAAGCAAATAATTAAGATTATAAACTTGAAATCCCCCGAGGATCCATATTTTCCACGAAATGATCCACATTCTTAGACTTCTTCGTCTTCAATTTTTTTACCGTCATCATCATCATCATCATCATCATCAACATCACCATGACACTTCGTCTAATGACGCCTATCCTATTATATCATCACATGTATGACAGTATGACAACCGTCCATCCCTAGTTTCGAACAGTCAGCCTCATGAAGAACTTCCACAAAATGTCAAACGAAAATAAAAACACATCCCAAGATTCCACCTGTTCCATTATTAAACACCATTCGGCTGTAATTAAATTTCAGAGAATTGGATTAGGGACGATAAGAGCGAATAAAAAGACAACATTAAGATGGCTGCCATGCTATTTGATCTGAAGACACAAACGAACATTGTTGATAAGGATCAGAAAGAGGTCTTAAAGGTGTGGACCAATTTCCTGTTCCTGTGCGAATAAGATAGGAAGAAGCAATTGCATTTTGCTTCAGAAATATTGAGTTTGATTTGTTGAAGTTGCAAATTTTCAAATTGATTTTAATTTAATTTTTCTTTTCAACCTTTATTTTAAATTCGAAAACTTACTAATCAATATGGGAAAGAGGAAAAACAAAATTGGTCATTCCAAAATTACAATCCTAATGCGTTCATTCCACATCTGAAAGCCGAAGTGTCCAAATTATTTTTTCTGCAAACTTCGATAACATGAAAACAAATGTTTTTGTGAGCGACAACGCGATGATGTCGCGGATCTAAAAATGGACTCATTTGACATGACAATCTTTCTGACATCTGAGATGCCAGAGTCAGCGATTTAGCGGTTAAAACTCAACCTCTTCAGATCATTTTCACCTACAAATGTTCCTTTCCGAAAGTCAATGATCAATCAGATTTGGGGCGCTTTGTAAATGGTCAGGCGTTTGTAGTGCCTTCACATCCGCTTTGGGTACTCAAAATGATCACATTTTGACTAATACTATTATAATACCGCCAAATACAAACTGGAACATCGTTTTATTGAGATAAAACTGCTACCGAAGTCTTATGGAGTAATGTGATTATTTGTTATATAGTTTGTTTAATAAACTTTCCATCGAAGTTATTAACCCGCAAACATGGAATAGATTCCCCTCTTAACCCTCAAATGGTCTACATGGCTACCATGGCCTACACTCAAGATCTCGGAGGTGCAAATGAACCCCAATTATTCTTTGGTGAATTACTTGAAGAAATAGTAATCCATAACGTTAAAACTCTTAGAAATTGACTTTTAAAGCGATGAATATTAAATTGTATTGAATAAAAAAATAACTTAGCCATGTTAATGTCACGACATGTGTCACAAAGAATTACTTGACAAAAAACACTCACTACAAGTTTGCACAAAAATGTTGTTTTGGAGTACAATATAGTATTTCTATTATGTAAATGTAGATGTACTTCATTTGCATAGCGCCAAATGCATGGCATCAGAAGCGCTTTTTGTCAACCACTTCCCAAGGGCGCTTGTGGCAGTGCAAGCTAGGTTTTGAACACGACACATGAGTATGACTGTTTCCATTACCGCCGCATGGAGGGACGAAACCCAGCCAACATGCAAATATCAATCAGGTATTGTTAGGTATAATCAGGGCCGCCGAGATGGGGACAAGTACCCAGGGGCCTGGCAATGTTTTTAGGCCCGCCCGGGTTTTAAAATCTTTTTTTTGCTTTTCAATTCCTAAATTGACGTAGCACGTGCCCAGGGGTCCGAAATTGTTATGGACAGCCCTGGGTATAATACATATAAAATTTCAAACAAGTCTTCCGGCTGTTCCAAACAGCTTTTTGTAAAATATGACTGTGATGGTCGGCACAAACAATCGAACCATATTTATGACAGCTAGCTTGCGACTTTATGTCTTTATTACGGTCACATATGATGCAACGACCCTGATTTTATTTCCTTTCAGTCTTGTCGTTTTTTTTTTCTCCGCCAATATTCTGTGCATCATCTTTATTATTACCATGCAATTGATCGCGTTGATGAATGCACTCTTGAATTGTCCTAAGGATGATGGATAAACCAGGAATAGCCAATCTAGATACTAAGTTTTTAGAAACTAATTCTTCATCTGATGTGATAGGGCCAGATATGTTCTCATCGGTATCTAGCAAAGATCCATCTTTATTTCTTTGCTGCTCAAAGTCATTTACATCACTTTCGGAAGTGTTTCTTTCACAACAGCTCTCATCTGTACTGTTTTCCAAATTCCAATACATATTCTGTTTCTGATTCATCACTTTGTTGTTATCATCAACATCAGCATCAGATGGTCAGTCAGTCGACTATCAGATTCCAATATCAATTTTCTTGCCTGTTCTGCAGTAAATCTGTGTAAATTTACTCTTTCATTACTCGCCATTGTTGTTAAGTTGTATTAAATTATGCACTTCCTCTCTTATATGAAGTCATTCGGCAAAGAACAAGTAGTATAAAAAAAAAGACACAAACACATAGAGCTTCAAAATTTGAACATAAATGTGTATTTATGACATGGGGTGCAAATGAACAAACGCAAATACCCCGACGACAGTAATGTATAATGCTCAAATATCTCCGAAAATATTTGGGTTACATTATTGGTTATTGGTGAATAAGTACATCCTCATAATTAAGGAAAGTCATACAATTTTGAATTCATATTTTGAGTGCATTTGTACCCCAAGTTTGTTAGAGGGTTAATAACCTACTCTAGTCCAGCAGATAAAAAGTATCCTCATTATTGAGAACTCATATTTTGAGTGCATTTGTACCCCAAGTTTGTTAGAGGGTTAATAATCTACTCTAGTCCTGCAGATAAAGTATCCTCATTATTGAGAACTCCATCCAAATTTATCTTTTCAAATGAACTTGTAGTTCCAATGGAACATACGTTACTCTAATGATACTAGGACTTATTATCATTAACTAAGACGGAATTAGTTTTAGAAGCTATTTAAAATATAAATATATATATATATAAGTCGCCACCGAAAGTCTTTATGTAATGAAATGGATCAGTAACGATCCAAATTAATAATACAAAACAACAAAGAAAATAAAAAAGAAAAACAGTCAATTAGAAAATAATATTCTCACCATCTCAAAAATATCTCTGCACCCATCTGAATGACTTCAGGGGTTTAAAAGGAAATTTTATCTCACGAATGACAACTCAATAACTGAGACCGTAAATGTTCCAATATTGCCATTTTGGAATACATTCATTTTGGTCTGCCTGGCATGGGGATGTACCGACAGAACGAGCAGCACAACCGATATATCAGCAATATCGAGCAAGGAAATGAGGTTCTAAATTTTTGAAGTCGAAGAAATTTCACTTTATGTTTTGCATTTTTTTGAGCTCCCATCCACAGGATGGAATTAAACTGAATTGAGAACTCAAATCTAATTACCACCATGTTACCGGAACTACTGATTGATCTCCTAGTAGTTACCTTTGATGTTAGCATTTTGAGGTTATCATAATAACAATTAATTTGTCAGGCGCCATAACGTCAGAGGCGCATTGTCGTAGTGATCGCTGATGTCATGACGACCTTGGGGCATTGTCCCGGCGTCATTTCCGCCTGGAAACTCAGAGTACGGTTGTTTACGAAGTCCGGAATGACTGGCGTCCGTAGCGGCCGATAGGATCGAAGGAAACGATAGATCATAACTTTACTGCTTGCCCGTGTCAAGATTAATTTCGATTTACGATTCATTGGCCGTTTTTTATCGCCATTTTGTGTTTGCTTTGTGATTTTAATGGCTCCTTGTTTGCATTTATTTTGTCAGGTTACTATTTTTTATTTCCTTTTTGGGTCGGCATGTTTAGTGAGTGTTTTTTTTTTAACGCTCACAGCGATAGACGTTTGTTTCTGAGTTCCAGCGAGAACGTGATTGTTTGAAAATAGCATTTATCCAATTAAGTTAAACATGTCTTAGTAAGACTGATTCGGATTGAGCAGTCTTTTGAGATTGTTCCTGCTTCGGATGAAATCTACTGTTTTGTGCTGAATTTGATATTCGTTAAAATTAAAAAAAGGCTTTTGTAGTGACAGCACATCCCTACTACTTTCAATATGCATTTATTCAAGTATTTATCATACTTTTAAATGTAAAATTATAAAATTAAAATTTACGTGAACATGTAATGTTAAAAGAACAAAACATAGTTATCGCACATTGTGTAATTATATTAATTAATTATTAATGTAAATCAAAGTTGCTGATATTTTCTAAAATCATCTTTTTTTCAATATAATTTGAATTTCAAATTGTGACATCCCATGTAAGCTTTCAGGGGATTATTTATATTTCGAAAGCAGCTCTGAGTTAGACTTATAGCTCGAGTTTTATTACGGCAATTATATTTAAGGATATCGTAATCGTTAAGCGTAATCTTGCTTTTGCCAGTGGAGACATCTTCGACTAAACGAACACAAAATGGCAGAAAAAGTTTGCCTCTATCTTTCTGATAATCCAATCCGCTTCGAGCCTGTCGGCGATGCAACCTCCGTATTTTTTGATGAGTCAAACGAACAGGTTTCAATTACACAAGCATTTTAGCAGAACAATATTTATCATGAGGTAATAATAAAGAATAAACGTATTATAGCTAAGAAAAAGAAACTATGTCTAGGAAAGAACTAAGAAACAGTTTTATTTAAATGTTGTTTTTAGTTTATTGCTTTCTGAATGGAAATTTGATAATAGTTTTGTTGATCAACTAATCAAGTTTGTGTAAAACTCATCTTTCTGGCTATGTAGAGTTGAACAAGTTTTACTTAATAAATGTGTTATGATTCTTCCTGTCTAGCTTTGGCTATAGCATGATATATAACAAGGTCAAAATTAACTCCAAATGTGAATTTTTCACTTAAAGACAAGTGTTTGATCACAATTTTAATGCAACGTAATCTAATGTTAACATAGTAACAATACAATATAGTAACAATACTTACATACATTTAGTTAAAATGCTAAGCGTAACTTAACATTTTACAAATAACATAACATAACATAATCTAATCACAATAATATTAATTTATCACCAGAATCAATGAAGCTGTTTAAAATTAGTTACACAAAGCTTCAAGCCACATCATTTTGATAATTAAAACAAATAAAAGTGAACATGTTTCATCGTAATTGCTGCTATTAGCACCATTTAATTGGATTTAATCTGTCATTCAGAGAAATCTATTTTTAATTTAGGTTATTGTTGTTTATTTTCTATTCGACATTAACTTCGTTGTTCGCAGTTGATAATAGCTCGATCCAATGGAGTGGGAGGAGTTGTTGTGAAGTCCTCGAGGAGCAAAAACATCATCAATTTGAGGTCACCTGACTATTAACTTTATTGGCATACTGTAACTTTTATTATTGTTGTTGTTTGTTGTTAAAAATTTTGCCCTTTTCATGTATCTCATGTTTTTCCCTAACATTAAAGACTATGAGTGCAAGTTTTACAAGACAAGGAGTTAGCATGTCATACAAACATATTGTATTGCGTCTGTTTGAACCACTATTTGGAGCTCGTGCTTATTTTCAGACTGGAGGAGAAAGGTGAACTGAGGTCACTGAACTTCTCACCAAATTCAAGGACACTTGCAATACACAGAAAGAACTCTAGGACTGTTGTGAGTGATGCTGGTGACATTGCTGGTGATGTGGCTATGGTCATGACGATTGTGATGACACTAATGATTTGAAATTACGTTAACCCCGAGTATATATTAATAATATTGAGGAAGTTTTGTCAATTATATTATTAATTTTGTTGATATTATTTATTATAGCCTAACAATTGTTTTTATTTCAAAATACTTTCACATTTGTCTTTTCCTTCGTCAGGATTTCATCAATGTAGCTGCTGGAAGGGATGTCAAAGAATTCTCCCAGCAGATAAAGGTATAAATAAGTGTTGGTTTCTGAAACTGTTTTGATTATGATTTATTATTGTTAATGTAATTGTTACTCTGTGAGATTATCACGGTATTCCTCTCGGCTTGACAGCCAGTGAATCTGGAGCACTACCAATGCTCTCAATGATTCTTCCAAGCACTTTCCTTAAATTGTGCGCAGTGCCAAACAAGGAAATATTTTTAATCTCCATAACCTTAGGATGTCCTCGTATTAGCACTACTCCTTTTGTGAATTCTTTTCTCAATGTTTTTGGAATACTTTGGGAGCTGAAGAAATCCCAATTGGAAAATGAGTGAACAAAAATCTGCCAGAAGGAGTGTTAAAATTACAAAGTTTGGAACTTTTTTCATATAATTGGTGAAAGCCATCTTTTGTGTCTACGATTGTGAAAATGGTTTTCCTGCAGAGACAAGCAGTCACATCCTCATAGGATGTTGGTGTGGCAAAATGTTCTCTTTTTATAGCATAGCCATAATCACAAAATAGATCCTTGAGGTACACCATAATTTAAAGTGACATCATCAGAGTCAGTGTTATTATAAGCAACCCTTTGTTTTCTATTAGCTAAATAATCAATGAACCAGTTTAAAACTATGCCTCTAACACCATAATATTCAAGTTTAGAAAATAGAATTTGGTGATTAACAGAATCAAAAGCCTTTTTTAGATCAAGGAAAGAGGCAATGAGAATTTCTCCAGAGTCTACAGCATTAGAAATATCAGACTGAAATAATAAAAGAGGCATATATAGGTAGAATGATTCTTCCTAAAGCCAAATTGTGATTTATTAAAAAGATTAAATTTGTCAAAACAATCATGTAGTCTATTATGTACAATTTTTTCAATGATTTTGGAAAAATAGGGTAAGATGGAAATTAGCCTATAATTATTGAAATGACTATAATCTCCAGATTTATATATCGGAATTACTTTGGCAGATTTTAATTCTAGAGGAACAAGATCAGTGCAAAAAGAACAATTAAATATTGATGATAAGTGTGTAACGCAAGTTCGTTATCGAGTCCCCGACCGCCTTACAAACAAACAAAAACTAATAGAACTCAACGACTCTAAAGCTTTATTGAAACCAAGCGAACTGAAGGAACCATCAGTCTTGCACGTGCTAAGAACCTCCTCCCTTCCCGCTTCTCTGGCTGCCTTATATAGTTCCTATACAAGTCAACTGATCACGTGCAACATTATGCTGACCTCGTGACCACTTGACTAATTCAAACAATCGATCGACAGCCAGAGAAGACGTGCTCT